>PVJA010040169.1:0-18665 GCA_004027025.1 Myocastor coypus | reverse complement strand
TGGGCTGGGCTGGGACAGGAAGTTAGTCGCGGGAACGCAGAGGCGGGGCAGAGGGGCGCAGGGGCTTACCCGCAGCGGGTGCGCAGGCTCAGCTCCCAGCGGTGGGGTTTCTCTTCTAATCTTATTTAAAAAAAAAAAAAACAACCCACAGATTCTCTTATCCCACAATTTTCCTTCCAAAGGGATTAGAAGCCGATTTCCATTGTAAATTAGTTTTCTTGGTTTGTTGGTGGTAAATAGTTCTAGTTTTAATATAGACATAATATATATCCTGTCATTTTTCATTGATAATTTTGCAAAGGTTGGGCTCTTAAATAAAACATGAGTGTTGTCTTGGTTCTTCTACTAAAGCTAAAAATATAAGGATGGAAACTCCACTTATCTGTCTTCTTCCTTATGTAAATGATTCAAAATCATTTTAAACTTCAAAATCTTGGGAAGTTATTTACAAGGAGGATGAAAAAGTATTTTGCCAACCAAAATGTTATTACTGTCAGTGTTAATTTGTTTTAAATTGCCATGGAGAGAAGATTTTCATTTTATGCTCGAATTTTTCATTGGCTTAAAATCAACTCATGAATATGATGTTTTATAGAGTGAGACACAAAGTATAGAGCTAAATATTAATCCCTCCAACTGCTACATTTTCTGCTGGAACCTCACACTGAGTGGACTAAAGCAATAAACCTCCTTATTCTTCTGCTGAAGTGCTGTACTTAAGAATAGACCTGAAAACACTATGTTGTAGATTCCCCTTGAAATGATCTCAGCCTGTATGGACTTCGTTGTTTATGGGAAGATCGAGGACTTACTGAATGAAGACACAACTCATAGAACATGGAATATGAGAATGTCTCTTCTGGCTTCTCCTGGACAAATGGGCCATGATATAAAATGACTTCATTTACAAATCTTTGAATTTCTAGGAGTTCAAGAGCAACAAGTGTTTGGAAGAAAGAGCATTTTATATTTTGAATTTTGACGCTTTGTGAGCTAGAGATATATAGTATAATACTCTCTCTCTCTCTCTCTCTCTCTCTCTCTCTCTCTCTTGATACAGGTAGCTGCAGGAAGCCGTAGCTCCCAGTCTACTATGTGACCAGGAAGGTAAAGATCAGATCTTCCACAGCACATCACTGGTACCAGCAACTATAGACACAGGTCCAATAAGTTACATGAGCAAACCAATACTTCTTTATAAAAATTAGCTTTGGCTTAGATAATTTTACCCAGCCAGAAGTCAATGCAAGCATTCTGAGCACATTTAAGGTACATTTTTGCTAAGTTAGATATTCAATATGTTAGGTGTACATTCTATTTACTTGAATGTGTTCAATTTCTGATGAATTTATCAGGATAGGCCCAGTATAAGTTGAAGAACATTTGCATTGTCTAGACAGACTGAAATCTACTTGAAGGATTCAATGGGGAAGATTTTCATGTAACAGTTTTTAAGTTGGATCATTCGTCCATTATGATAAATCTATCCACCATCTATCATGAACAATGATTGCTGTTGGCTACTGATAAAAGTTATAATTAAAATACTCTGTGATTTTTCATGTTTGGAAGGGACAAAGTTTTCTAAGCAGAACTTAGCATGCTAAGCCTTAGGTATTTAAGGAGTTCTAAGGAAGATGTTAGTAAGTTTTCCTGTGCTAGTGAAGGAAACTTTCTACCATATTAGCTATAGTAAGTTTCCTTGTCTGACTTCACCGTGATGAAACTGCACATCCGCACATGGACATGCCTCATGAGGCTTGGACTGTATCTTCGATCCCTTGCCAATGGCCTTGGCTCTGTCACAGGCTTGGGACTGGGAGACAGTAGGGAAATATAATGGAATCAGAGGCTTAAAATTCTGACTATCAATTTGAGCTTGTTCCTGTACTCCATGAAGAGCACACCACAGAAATCTGCATTCCATGCACGAGAATCTGTAACAAAGAGGCAGTGGAGAACCAACCTCAACTTCCACCACACCAAAGTAACGCCACTACAGGAAGCTGAGTTCGGATCACATGCATTAAAACAGAACGGCAAACTTGTGAACATGAGTATGGGAGCTTGTTTTTACAAGCTGCACTAAATCGGGAGCGTTTTCATTTTTGTCTGTTTTTAGATAAAAACTCACATAATTCTATAATGAGAACATTTAAGGATAAAAAGAAGAAAACACATTTTAGATAAATGGAGCACCATGTTAGAAATATGGAGACAAGATATTTTATGATATTTTTATGAGATATCAAGAAATTATATGCCAGCAATATGCTATGTATTTGTAGTGAACAGTTTAAAATCAGACAAGAAAGATTGATTGAGCTCATATTATTTTTGAGTTTAGAAATTATTCCTTAGCTAATGTAAATATGAATAAATATTTTCAGGAAATGAGAAGTAACATTTACACCTTGGGATCACCTGCCAGTCATAATCTCAAAAGATCCACACGTGAAGGCTGGCCAAATAGTTCAATAGATTAAAGCACCTGCAAGCAGAATCAGGGGCCAGGAGTTCAGTTCCCGGACCTGCTGTGTTGGCCCTGTCTCCAGGGCATGCTGAGATGGCAACTGAGACTGGGCATTGTCGTGCCCGCCTGCAATCCCTGCTCTTGGGAGGCTGTGAACAGGTGGATCACTACAGGAATGACCTAGTAGTGAGACTCTGGACACCCTGGAGACACTTCCCTAAAAAATACAGAAGAAAAAATGAAAGACACACTTGTGTCCACACCGTACTAGGCTTAAGGTTGAGCAGTTCACTGATTCATCATGCCTTAGGTCCTCTCAAGTGTAAAGGTCTTCTTGATTCCACATGTTCTGTTGGGTCCTGAATCCTTGCATAACTGCTGAGTGACTTGGCTCCTTTCAGTTGGCTTTAGGGACCCTAAGTCACAGGAAAGGAAAGGAAAGGAAAGGAAAGGAAAGGAAAGGAAAGGAAAGGAAAGGAAAGGAAAGGAAAGGAAACAGAAGTCTGATGCTGTGTGACTTTTCAATTCTCGTATGAACCAGGAATCATCCTGAAATGACATTTGGCTTTTGACAGCACTTGCACTGGGCTTGGCATTAATTTAATGCTATTGGGCTTCTCCCTACAAACTTCTACGTGCCCTGTAAACACAGCAAAACTCAAAGAAACCTTTGTGAAGCACAAGAAACAAAGAATCCAAAGGACCCTTCTGCGGTCAGAAGGAGGCAGGGGACATGGTTACTGTCATAGCAAATATGCTGGAGATTTATGTGGGCTATGAATGTGGTTCAGGGAGTCTGCTCAAGCTCATGTAAATCCTGCTAAAAGAGTGAGTTAAGCCATATAAAGACACCACTAGGAAAACCACAAGTGTCAAGGACCATGCTTATTAGCATCACGAACTCAAAGAGTGCTATAAATCTTCTTTATGTAAAGATACGCCTGCCTTGTTCTAAGGCATGTTCATAATTTAGTAATACTGTCATATCAACAACCAAGAGAGAGCAAGCAATATTTACTGGTGAGAGATAAGCCAGTGATTAAAATGAAAACAGTGTACTCATTTCTCACATGTATGTAGTACTTTCCAGTTTTCAAAGCGTTTGCACGTTTACTCTCTTAAAATCTATGCAAATTTGTGAGCTAGGCAGTGCAAAGCATTTTCTGATATCTTAAAGCATAAGAAAATCAAGAATAGGAACACTGATGATGAACTTGACTAGCACCTCAGTGCGTCAATGATGACGACAGGGCTCGAAACAGGTCTAACTCAGAGGACAACTCTCTGGATATGACTTTAAAGGATTCCTAAACAATCACACTTGCACTGTGTGCATTCTTAGATCCATGCTTATACTAAACTAGGGTGGAAGGTCATTCATCTTTAAAGTATTTTCCTACCCAGCATAACTGTTGTATGCCCAAACTAATGGAATAAAAAAAAAAAAATCTTGTAGGCAGGAAACAACTGCTTGATCAGTGAAACCATGGTATGCCTCACATTGACAGAAAGCTGTAGAGTTTCCAAGACACTCTCCAGACCACAATTTAAGTTATTGCTCTTGAGTCTCTTATGTACTTTCTCAAGGGCAAGATTTGCATCAACTTATTTCAAGCAGTAAGTAGGAATGAAACTGAAATAAGTTCTTATATATCAGATAATCAACCAACTTTGATGATGATTCTTTGAAGGGATGTATTTCCCCAGCAGTGAAGGACTTCACAGGCATAAACAGTTATTTCAATTAATTAATGAAGACTGCAAAACTGTTGGCATGACTGAGAGACTAGGCACTACGTAATAATGGTTATTCTACTGTGCTTCCTCGTGCTGAAGGTAGATCATTTTACATCACCCTTAACTCCAACCGACAGCCAAGTGTACACATGTACACAAACACATACAGCAAATATTCTTTTCAGTCTGCTTTGAGCCAAATCAGATGGAACACCCAGATCTTTTTTTCTTTAATTTTCCAAAATTCCAGTATTCAAAAGAAAAAAAAATAACTTATAAATAGAAACCCACCAAGGCTTTGTGTAATTGGAAGGATTTACATCTCAGATAAGTGCATGGTTTAAAATATTAACAATAATTGTTATTAACTTTCTTTTAGTCATAATCATCTTATGTTAGAGAAGTTCTCACTGGACATTTAACTGGTCACATTT
Source organism: Myocastor coypus (assembly GCA_004027025.1). Classification (NCBI taxonomy): domain Eukaryota; kingdom Metazoa; phylum Chordata; class Mammalia; order Rodentia; family Myocastoridae; genus Myocastor; species Myocastor coypus. The sequence continues at coordinate 14,021 of PVJA010040169.1, read as the reverse complement.
TTCTTGGGCTTTACTTTCTCTCTTCAAAGCTCAACTTGTGTAACAAACTGGCCAAATAATTTTGCTTTACACCTACTATTTAGTCTACCTGCATATGCAAAAGTTATTTAATACAACCTGTTAAAATAAAGTCCATATCACCTAGATGTCACCTTTGATTGGATATAAGAGGTGTTACAAGCTTTAAAGTTTATCAGTCTGTCTTGGTTCCTCTCAAAGTCACCCCCAATAGGAGGTCAAAATGATGAGGTACCCCTCACAAGACAGATTCTCACACCAGAAGGTAGAAGTGACTGACTTAATTTGAAATTTTATAGCATACTTTTTTATAATCCTGTTCTAAGGGTTGCATGAAGGATTTTTCTTGGAAATAGCAACCAGCTGTCAAAATTATGTTATATTCTGTCAGCATAAGACACCAATCCTAAATCTTGTCAAAGAAGGTTGTAATGGAATAAACCATGTTGAAATGAATAAGGAGCTATGATGACTGATTCCATCCCTCAAAAATACTCATAGGACATGTAACCTCCCTGTGATTTGTGATTTAATTAATGGAAAGCTTCTGACTTTCTATGCTTCCAAGCTAGGGTGTGTCCTGGTTCTTTGATCTCCACTTCCTAAACTATCACAGGCAAGACTTGCCTCTTTTACACTCTTTGGAGTCCCAGCTATCATGGGTAAAAATAATTAGGGAAAAAATTCCTTTTGTGCTGCATGTCATTTTTATAATACATTTGCTGGGGACTAACTGATGCAGCCCTCTCCATTGCTAGCACCGGTCTGCAGGTTGGTCATGATGCTGAAGTTCAGTGTGATGGTTAATTACAAGGCACCCCAGCCAGAGCTCTGAGATCCAGATACTGAAGCACCATCACTTGGATAAAAGGAAAATTAGTGTCATTTTCAATTTAAAGATGAAAGTTGAAGTAACCTCTTGTGTGACATTGACCCACTTTATCACTTCTCCTTAATAGCACTTCGTTCAAGAGCTCTTTCCTTAGTTCACCTTTCGGAACTCCACCTTTTCCTTGGTTCTCTGAAGTGTCTGACTCTTCTTGCTCAGCTTCTTCTGTGAGTTCCTCCCCATGTGTCTCACCTTGGGATACTAAGGTCCCTCAAAGATCAGTCTTTTGCTCCCTCTTCCTCTCTATCTTCTCACTTTCCCATCTCAGCTGATCTACAGCTAGCATCGATTTGCTTCCTGAATTCCAGGCTCATGTCACTAACACTGTGTATTCACTTGGATATCCAAGAAGCATTTTCAATATTCAAAACTGCATTCCTGAACAACAGAAGTCTCCCATTCAGTTGTTCTTGCAGTTACCAGACATACTGGTGGCACACCTGTTTTCCCATCGTGCTTTACCCTCATGCCTGCATTCGATCAACCGAGCAGAAATTTGTCTCCCATTTTCAACTACATCTAGGATTCAACCAGTGCTCAAAAATCTCCACTGCTTTCATGTCACCCGCGTTTCTTCCATAGGGCTGTACGTTCTTGACTTGCTTTCTTACAGAGTTGCCAACTACGACAGTAAGAACCAACATGTGCTTAAAGTACACACAGATACACGCCAAGTGTTTTCTCTGTTGTCTTTAAAATATACTTGTTCTGTACTGTCCATGCTTCTGCTGGGTTGAAACTATAAAAAATACATTTCCAAATCACTTTTTGCCATGTGTGTTCTTCTTGGTTTCTGGGAAAAAAAAAAAAAAATGTCACTAGTGGTGTATACGTAGTTTGAGGAGAAGAATATGCTTTCTTCATAGTGGTGGCAAGAATGAGGTGACTGTGTGCTCCATCGTCCATGGAAATCCTAACATCACCAAAAAGGCTGGTGGCTGCTCAGAGATCATATTATGTATCCCGTATCATCAACAACAGTGACCCCAGCCCCCTAGGAGGGGCAGCAGCAAAGATAGACAGACAGCGACAGGAAGGACTGTGGCAGCATTCTAAGGTCAGGAGGAAACTCCTCCATGTTGCAATTCTAAATCCAATTTCTTGCACTATATCTTCTTCTGTGTCTGTCTCCAAGACTGGACATAAAATCACTGACATAAATGTAAAACATTCTACTACCTAAAATATTGTTTTACTGTTACACACACACACACACACACACACACACACACACACAAAAGATGTCATTATTCCACTTAACAGTATGGCAGCAAAAGCTTTATGGTGGAGCAGTTGTCGGAGCTAAAAGAATAAAGACATTAAAGACAGAAAAAAAAAAAGTAAGGAAGATTTTCTTTACTATTTTTCTGGGGATTAAATCTGTGGTCTCACGCACACCAAGTACAATTTCATTTTTTTTATTTTTTTTTTTTAGGTACGATTTCTATCACTAAACTATATCATCAGTGTCAAATTTCTTTAAAGTACAAAACCTGACATTGTAGTCTTAGAAACTACACACACACACACCCACTATGTTAGTTGTGCAGCTGTATTGAGATTATTTGTACTTTTTGTTATTTATTTATTTATTTATTTATTTATGGAATCGGGGATGGAACTCAGGACCTTGCACTTACCAGGCAGGCACTTGTGTCCCTGAGCTATTTTCTTGGCACTAATTTTTATTTTTTATTTTTATTTTTTTAATTTTTATTTTTTAAAGAATATAAAATAGTGATAGAAACAAAGAACAACAACAAAAACAGCATTAGAAACAGTGCAAAATTTCACTAAACTAAGTAATAGGAATTCAGCGATGATTGCTGTATTACCTAGTGTTGTCTTCAAATGAGTTGCTCAGGTTACCAGACATAAACGTGTGCAAGATCCTGCTTGCTCGCTTAATGAACATGTTCTTCTTAAGCCCTTGTAAGTACAAAGGATTGCAGGTGCTCAAGTGCTAAGGGCAAAACTGGCACTGGAAATGTCTGTGTAAATAAGCTTCATACATCCTATTTGGCAGATGGAAAAATTAGCAGCCATATAACCTGGGGGGATAGATTGAGAAATAATTAAGCAAGGTTTGTAAATTGCTCTGAGACCCTGAGTGAATACACAATGCAAAAAGTTGTCTCGCTGCCTTTCTTGTCCAAGGTGGCCCGTTTATAGAGGCGTAAATTGTTGAGTAGCAGACAGTAGGCAGGTGCCCGGGCTAAATTTGGTGGGTTAAGATTATGCTACACACACACACACACACACACACAATAATCACACAATAATAATAGTAATAATAATAATAATAATAATAATAATAAATTTCTATTAAGTTTCATTAAGATACTTCTATTTTAACAAGCAATAATGGTTATAAATAAACAATAAAACAAGTCTGGGCATGTGTGCTTAGAAGACTATGTGCATGCCTCAGGCATGTGATAAGTAATAATGACAGAACAAAATTGGCTTTAATCAAGAATCTTGCATTAATGACCCAGTAATTCAAACTCCGAGTCTGTTTATTGCTATTATAACATCAACATTTTCAGAGTTGAAAAGCTCACTTTTATTTCTGGTGCACAGACATGCTTAAATCCACAATACTGATGAAGAGCAGATGTCCTGTTCCCAATGCCAGTATTTAATGTAATCGCGAATTCTCAAAGGCCCTTTAGTTTTAAATGTCACATTCTAGGGTACAAAGCAAGCTGGGGGGGTGTAGCAATTCTTTTCATTTCCCATCTTATTAGGACATTCCTCTGATACAGTTAAACAGACCATGAAATGGACTCGTTCAAAACCAGATTTCAAAAGATTAAAATGTGTAGATATCTTCACACATTTATTCTTTCCATCTCAGAAACAGGACGCTCTAAAATAATTACTTTCAAAAATCTGTTAGGGATTTAACTAGAGACAATCTGACTATTAATAGTTCCAGAAGACCCTGTCTTGCATGCATCTCTGTATTTAGAATTTGTCTTCACAAATTTCAGTCATAATAAAAATACTATCAATTTCCACGTCACCTGGCAAGCAACAGCAACAACAGCAGAAGATTAGGTCTGGTTAATATTTATTGCACAGTAATATCTTCAAGAAAACTGATTAAATCCTCAAGTCCTGCCTCTCTGAAACAAGGGATGCTGAGTTAGAAAAAGTCTACAATGTGACACGAATGCTATATTCCATTTGAAGAGAGTTCCATAGATATGACTAGGATTGATCTGAGGTGGTAATGGCTATTTCATCCCAGGATTCTAGCACTGAGAAGTGCTCTTTCATTTTATGCCTTTCTTTCTTTCTTTCCTTCTTTCTTTCTTCCTTTCTTTCTTTCTTTCTTTCTCTAAGCTTTCTTCTTTTTCTTTTCTTTTCTCCTTCTTTCTCTCCTTTCTTTCTTTCTCTCCTTTCTTTCTTCCCTTCCTTCCTTCTTTCCTTTTTTATTTCTTTCTCTTTTAGTTTCGCCTTTCTCTTTCTTTCTTTCTCTAAGCTTTCTTCCTTTTCTTTTCTTTTCTCTTTCTTTCTCTCCTTTCTTTCTTTCTTCCCTTCCATCCTTCTTTCCTTCCTTCTTTCTCTTTTACTTTCTCCTTTCTCTTTCTTTCTCTTTCTAAGCTGTCTTTCTTCCTTTTCTCTTTCTCTCCTTCCTTTCTTCCCTTACTTCCTTCTTTCTCTTTTACTTTCTCCTCTTTTTCTTTCTTTATCTCTTTCTTTCTGTCTTGGCCATCTCTGAAAATACTGAAGGATGTCACTTGGAGGATTTCTTCATTGCTTGACTTAGTACACAGCACAGGGCAAACCCTTTAGGATTAGGAGCCCGAAGAGCACATCAGTGATTTACTGTTTTCTTCTTTCACCCTTCCAAAGAAAATTGTTATAATCTCTCTTCTTCTCATGCTATGTCTTGCTTTAAATCCCAAAGTTCGCCCTAATCTTAGTGGCTATAAACAGGCTTAGCACTGAGCCCAATATATTTTTTTTAATTTTTCTTCCCAGTACATGTCCAGCACCTCCTAGGCATGGTTCCCTGTTTGCACGTTTCTCAGAAGCAACAGAAATTTGTTTCCTCCATGCCTTCGTGTACAATATTATCAGGGATCGAAATAACATTCTGAAATTTTGTTAATCCCAACTAGCTTTTCCCCTCTAGTTGGTTCCCCTCACATTGATTTTCCTAGTAAAATAGGTTATATGTATCACACATATATTTGCAAGATGCTTCCTATCTGTTGGACAGTAAAAGTTGGAGACACGTAATGAAAAGAATGGATTCCCTTGAAGCTGGGGAGATAGCTCTGTGGCACAAGGGCCTGCCTGGCGAGTGCAAGGCCGTGAGTTCAATTCCAAGTCCAGAAAAAAAAAAAAAAAAAAAAGGATTCTCCTACCTCCACATTACAACCTTTATTCTATAAGTGCAGTGTATAATCTCAAGTGCAATGATAGTGGTCTCATGTTGACAAGCCCTCAAGATACTTAACCTAACTCTGCTGATTCAGGAAAGATTTTCTAGGGGACAGTACACACCAGCAGTGGACTGAAGGACAAAGCAAGGGTTAGCAGGATGAAGAGCAGAGAATCTCTTTTCCATTAAAAGGTCAACATTTCTTCAAGCCAAAATACTGTGCTTTGAAATTTATAAAATTTTTTGTATGTATTATCCCCTTCAATTCCTGTAACTGTCCCAATTTAACACCCAGAGCATCACTTATTAAAAGGTTGTTGAATTTCAAAAACAAAATATTCCTATAACTGCAGATTAAGTATTGCTACACTGTGTGTGTGTGTGTGTGTGTGTGTGTGTGTGTGTGTGTGTGTGTGTGGAACTGGGGATTGAACTCAGGCCCTTGTGCTTGCCAGGCAATTGCTTATTCTACTGAGCTATCTCCCCAGCCCTTCTACTCTCATTTTATGCATAAGAAAATTGAAGTTTAGTCCCAGAATGAGTTTAGAGAAATTAATATTTCCATGTGATTGAATGGGGTGATTGGGCCATCTTACCTGGTGAATAGTCCTCATTCAGTGAGGAGGTAGGAATGACATAAAAATATTTAAAAAAGAAGGATTTTTCTGTAAGAATTTAGTAGCTATCTTGGGAGGAATCTGTGCATCTATGGCAAGAACTCTTCAGAATATTCTGTGGCTGAGCTGGTTCCCCTCAAAGGAAGAACTTAGTAAGAGACTCAGCCTCAGAGGCTTGCATTCAGACTTACTGAAGAAGGTATGACCACAGCCTATTGGGGGTGCAAGGCTCACTGCGTTCCACAAGCCACACCTACTCTGCAATCATTCGGCACCCAGGAAGTAGTTGCAGAGCAAAGGAAAGCTGAGGCTGGCAGGCAGGCAGGGTGCTGGCATAAGGCCAGCAACAAGGATGGCCACTCTGACCTCAAGAGCATGGAGAAAGGCTCTGGGAAAACATTTAGACAGGACACATGGGAACTGAGGCCATGAGGATCTGTTTGATAGAAGCCAAGCATGCATTCCAGGACATCTACATGGAGTAACCAGGTCATGGAGACAACCACGGTAAGGAGCAGCAGAGGATTCTGCCTCCCTGGTTGCCTCGCATGATCCGTTTCCCGTTGAATAAAGTTCTTACCCTATAAAGGCCCTCACTACTAGGGCTCATCACAGGGCCACTATGGAAGTCTCTGCAGTGCCAAATCCCACACCTGGTAGAGTGAGCTTCGTCAAGATGTGGAGGTAGCAGGAAGAGCCAGAGACCCTGGGCCGCAGCCAGTTGGCACAGTTGTGCAGCACATGAACAATGTCAGCAAAGGAACAATGTCAGCAAAGGAACAGTGTCAGCAAAGCTGCCCGGGCAGCTGGGCACGGGGAGCAGCACGGAGATGAGCCAAGCAGAAGAAGTAGGATGTAGATAAGAGCACGCTTCGCACCACCGGACTCTGCGTTCCAGGGTCCCGCAGCCGATTCCTCCCTCTCAAATGAACAAACTCCCAACAATTCTGAAATAAAGGGGTCACCTTGTGTGAAGTTCCATTTGCTTCCCTGGGTTCTGGGTTTGTTTTGCAGTTGAATTTGCCTCACGTCACACTTGGCCTATGTTCCGGGGAGCCTCGCTTGTTTCCTTTGTCACCCGCTTCAGTGTCCAAGGCTGTTGGTCAGTGTCAGCTACACCCAGGGAGCTGAATCCCCTGTTCCATGAGTGCGTCGTTCATTCACATGGAGAACTATGTTATGCTCATCCGGCGAGTGTTTCTTCAACAACTTGACACCAGCAGCTAGCCCTTACAACAGCTAACAGGTTCAAAACAATAGACACCAAGATAGATATGAGTTCTCTTATTTCTTAGAAGAGGACATATCATATTTTGAGGAGTTACTCTAAGGATTTGAATGTATCTGTCCGTATTAGGCACAAAAGTGTTCTGAATTTCTCAGTGCTATGCAATCTGATATCCACTGTGTCCTTCACTCTTTGACCAGGTCTGAGTCAACGCCTTGAGATGGCGTATTGAACCTCCAACACACTCTCAAGGCTTCCCTCTTCCTGTGATGCTATGGGAATGTCCATTGCTATAGTTTAAACCTCTAAAGATCCATTGGTGAAAGGTGTGGCCCCTTCTTGGTGTGGAGGGGAATGGAAACATTTGGAAAGAGGGGCTAGTGGGAGGTCTTTAGGTCACTTGGGATGTCTTATTTCCTTGTCTCTGAGACACAGTAGCCAACAGCACAATTAAAAGGAAGAAAAGTTTACCATGGTGCACAGTTTGTCGAAGTTTAGCCCACAGTCAGCGGGCTCCAAGTTAGTGCAGTGTGGCTGGGGGCCAGACAGGAAGGTGGGCGGCAGCACAAAGTGAATTCTTTCTACAAAATTCTTGTTGCAAACCAATTTGGATGGGAACCAAATCAAACTTGATGGTAAGGTTCGATACTGACCTGGTGGAGAAATCTGTGTCCAGAATCTTGGAAAGAATGAAGTTTGGGAAGCAAGGCACACTACTTGCACACCTGTTACGGTTTGTGTATAGATGCTCCCCTTCCCGCCCGCCCCCCCCCCCGCAAAGCCTCGTGCAGCTTCTGGAACTTGTAATCGATTGTTGTGGGTGTGGGTGCTGTACCTCCTCTGGGGCAGGTAATTTGCATTTCAACGTAAAAAAGGAGAAGTTAGCTGTTTGAGCTGCTGCTATGCCTCCCCTCTCTCTTGCTCCTTGCTGCTGCCGTGAGAGGTTGCCCTCTGCCCTGTGCCACTCTGCCTTGGAGCCAGCTGAATATAGAATGAAACCTCCAGCAACTGTGAGCTAAATAAACCTTTCCTTCCCTCATTTTGAGTGTCGGGTGTTTGTCCCAGCAACAAGAGAACAGTAACTAAGACAGGCCACGTCCACACTGACCACCTCGTCCCATCACTCTGCACCTCCCCATATCACCCCCAGCTTGAAACCCATCGGTGGCCTAATGTAGTACCACGTACCCCATGAGCCAGTCAGCTTCAAAAAGCCACACCCCTATGAGTGCATGAGTCTTCGGGGTGTTATCTAGATACAATCGTAGCTTAGTTCACAAATGTAACGCATTCACTCCATGAGAAGTTTGCCAATGGAAGCAAAATTTGGCTGAATGCTTCTGTCTCTCAGCCGGATTATTTGTGAATAGAAGCATCCACGAACTGAGGCCATATAGTAGTCCCTCTGATTTTTTTGTTTCGACTTTCGCAGGCTCATTGTTTCACGAGTTTTTAAAGACTATTAATCAAAACTATTTATTGTGGATTTTTCGCTGTGTCACAGGATTTTGCAGTACCATACATACATGTTGTTAAAATTACATGGGTCTACAAGTTTAGAAAATGGCTAAGACACTTAGAAGTGTTTTTTAAACTGTGGAAAAGAATTATAAGAGTGTTGGAAGGATTTATAAAACCTTAAAATATATAAATAGTAAAGCTGGGCATGGTGGCACATGGCTGTGATCCCAGCACTTGGGAGGCTGAGGCAGGAGGATCAGTGAGAGTTTAAGACCAGCCTGGGCTACAAAAGTGAGCTCAAGGCCAGTCTGAATTGCAGAGCAAGACCCTGGCTCAAAAAGAAAAAAAGTATTTATATACATATATGTATAGATATATATATATGTATATATATATATATATCTATACATATATGTATAGATATATATATGTATATATATATATATATGTATACACATAGTATATATATTTATATATACATATGTATATATGCTAAAATAAATATAATGCTGCCATTTGGCTGATTTTCATTTATTGTAGGGATGTCTAGTCATAATCTCCACAATAAATGAGGGACCACTGTATTTACATATAAATTGTAACAGAGCATATCCTTGAAGTAGGCAGCAGAAATGTTGCCCCTCTCTCTCTCTCTCTCTCTCTCTATATATATATATATATATATATATATATATATATATATCTCCTTTATATCTCTCCATCTCTTTCTTTTCCTATTTTTTTGTCCATGACGCCTGTGAATTCATGACAGAACCAACGGATTACATACTAGGATGGGTCAAAATAAACTTTTTCTCTCTGTAAGTTTATGACTGAGGTACTTGCAGCAGTAGTGGAAATCTGACCAGCACATCTAAGGATATATTTTATGATTCTCCTTCTCTATGCTGCTAGGTATTAAAGCATCATGGCTCATTAGTTGATAAGTCATGAGTCATGAATTAGGTGTGTCCATAATCTAATGGACACACCTGAAAGTGGCAATGTTAGAAAGAAAGAAAAAAAAAAAAAAAAGCTAAAATGTAGCTTCTCATGGTAATAAGGCAATTTACATAATGGTAAATTTTATGAAAAAAGGTTTTGCTTTGCCATATGGCTCCAGATATGAGAAGTTACAGTCTAACTTTTTGCTAAGCAGAGACTGATTGGATCCTTTTGTCATTAAAACACAACAGAATCCATTAAGCTCAACTGGCAGATTATTTATTAGGCTGCAAAAGTGTTCACTCAGTCTGCACTGTGTGCATGGCACCACACATAGGTACATTAGTGAATAAATGAGTTATGGGAACACATTTTTTTAATTTTCAGGTTTCAATTTCCTTAGACTTGCTGCTCAGGAAATTATTGACTTATTGAGAATATTTTGCTATTTCTTGACAATGGAAAAATTAGGCCAGAGAAAGGAAAGAGAAGGGGCTTGGATTTATTAAGCATGACTTTAGGGAGTCTGGGTTATAGAAGGCTTCTAGATGAGTCTGGAGGACACAGAAAGTGTTATGGTCTGTGTGTGATTCGATGTCCTGAAGTTATGCATGAGTTTATGCCCTGACTGTCATACGTTAATACTATTAACAGGGTGAGCATTTAATCCAACCAAGGATTATAGCATTGATCCTTGTGAACTTACTGGATCAGTTTACATCATTAGATTAGCTCTGTCGAGATTGCACCCTGATAGCGTCATAAGGTGAGGGAGAGAGACCACATAGACGCAGAGATAGTCCCATGAAGAGTTCAATTTCATGTACTTCTCCATCATGCACACTCACTTTCTATGACATTACTCATGCTAGGCGCAAGAGATGCTTACATTTCACTTGTAGTTTGTAAATACATAGGGTGAGAAATGAATATTTTTGTTTATATACCTCTTCACCAACTTGTCTACTATAGTATGATAGGAGACAGAATTTATAATACAGTGGACCAAGAATTAAACAAGAGACAGGAAGAGGAAGAGACACAAGATATATGTTGATCGTATTCTCTTTTCAAAGTCTTTATTTTCCTTTTCTTTTCTTGTTATCTGACCCCAAGACTTGATACAATTTAACTACATCATATCTCAGCTATTTCAAATACCTCGTTCCTCAGCATCCTAATATAGTAAGCCTTTGAACTTTCCCATCATTTGGAAGATCACATTCTAAAAATGAGCAACTGATCAGAAGTATACACACCAGAAAAGACATAGGCACTTTGTACCTCGTTTGCTCTTCTAGCTGTGAACTCTGGGCTCATGGGCAAGATCAGCAGATCCCTTATTTGAGAAGATAAAAATGTAGTGGTGCAAGATGTTAGTCTGTATTATTAAAAAATGTTCAGAAAGACGCAGAAGAGGAAACTGGTGACTAAGATTTAAATACAGTAACTAAGTAAATTCCAGTGTAGGACTTAATAGGAAAGAAAACTAATAGACAAAGAATCCTGGGGCATTGTGGAACATGCCTATAATCTCAGCACTCTGGAAAGCTGAGGCAGGGAGATGAAAGCCCAACATGGACAGTTCAGGAATTTAGGTAGACAATGCTTCAAAATAAGAATGAAAAAGGCTGGTGATGTAGCTCAGAGCAAAGGCTCTGGGTTCAATCCCTCCTACAACAAATGATACATAGGTAGGTAGGTAGGTAGGTAGGTAGGTAGGTAGGTAGGTAGATAGGTAGGTAGGTTGGTAGGTAGGTAGGTAGGTAGGTAGGTAGATTGGCAAGTAGATAGATAGATAGATAAAGATAAATAGATGATAAATAACAGATAAGTAGGTAGATAATATAGAGATGATAAGCAGATGATAGATGAGATAGATAAAATAGTAGATAACAGGTAGAGAGATGATAGATGATGACAGAAAGAGATAAAATAAAGATAGATGATAGATAGGTAGATACACAGACAGACAGACAGACAGACAGACAGACAGATAACAGACCGGCAGGTAGAGATAGAGAAGAGGCAGATGGCTCTTCTGCCCATCACTATCATTCAGATCTTCAACTTCTTTTGCACTGTCGTTATTCACCCGCAATATTTATGGCTTAGCCAGTCTTCACTTACAATATCTGAGACAAAAATTGCCACCTACACATCAGAAAAGTGAGGCAGAAGATAATCCCAGCACTTGGGAAACTGAGGCAGGTGGATCCTTGAGAGTTTGAGTCCAGCCTGGACTACAAAGTGATTTTCAACACCAGCCTGAAATGCATGGTGAGATCCTGTCTCAAAAAGCCTAACAGACAAAAAAAAAAAAAAAAAGTGGGCGGCAGAAGGAGAGCGAGGTCAGGCGAGGCACAAGGAAGTCTGTGCTCCTGATCCCCCGTGTCACCAATTCTGCGCCCCCGCTACTTCTCACTGCCTTTGCCTACCAGACAGACTTCCACAGACAAGAGTATCCACATCTCCTTCATGCATTCACTACACACAAATGCCACATAACAGCTCCTGTCCCAGATCCGTGCGTACCACTTGACATTTCTTAAAATTTGAAGAAATGAGACAGAAACATGAAACTTGAAACCCAAGGTCTTAGACTTTGGCGGGCTTGCTAACAAGACTGCATTATCTGACAGTTACTAGGACCTGGAAAAATCGCCTGCAGCAGTGTGCTGCGGAATGAAAGAAGGGACAGCTGAAGAGAGACATAGTTTCCCTGTCATCGCTAAGAAAGAGATTCAGTGAAGCAGTCCTGAAACCTAGAGCAGCAGATAATTACCCCAGCGCAGAGATAGCACCTCAGGAGGGATGGGATAAGATGATCAGGGTCAGTATGATACCAGAAAATCATTAAAGCTTTTGACCCATGGGCCACACTATCTCCCGGTGATTGTAATTCACATCAGATTTGCAATTTCTGACAACAGGTTCAAAAGCAAATGTTTCTATGACCTTTTCTTGTCAATCTTTACTCAGAAGACTTGAACCAGTTGAGAAGTTTAATACTTGCCTGGGGTTAAAAAAAAAAAAAAAAAAAAAAAAAACTCATTTCCTCCAGGCTTTTATTCATATCCAAAAATAGAATCAGAACATCAAGTCAGTAACTTTTACATGGCTTTAGGTAATATTATGTAGCTTGTAAAAATCATCATCAGAAACCTTTCACTGAAGGTCCTTTTTCTGCACATTTTATCATTTTAGGGAGAGCTCTGCTTACACTGCTAGACAGCTAGGGGACTAATTTCTCCCCCACTCCTTTAAAATTTGTTAAGACTCGTTCTCAGACCATGTGAATCACATTTGTAGGACTTTATGCCTGATTGATTGTATTTAGCTGCCTACAGCAGGATAATTAATCACCACAAACGCAGCAGCTTTAAACAACACACATTTGTTACCTCACAATTTGTGACGTGAGTTTTAGCTGGGTCTTTGGCTTGGTGTTTCAGGAAGCTAAGAACAGTGTTGTTTCCACGCTGTCTCTGACTGTGGAATTTTAATTTCTTGAAGCTACAGAACCGAGAGCTTCAGTTTTCCTCCCGTTTCCTGGAGGTCATCCTTGTCTCCTAGGAGACACTCCCACAATTTCCTGTTATGGAAACTTCTGCAGTATGGCGTCTCTCATGAGCCCCGGAGAGAGAGTCTAAAGTGAGAATCTAGGGGCAGCATTACATAAGGTCATGTGCTCAGGCAAGAGACAGCTTCCCACACTTGACCTAAGGTGGTCAGAACAGATTCTGATTCTATCTACACTCCAGGGAACAGAATTATGTAGAAACATAAACACTAGGCTGAAGAAATCATTAGAAAGTGCCTTCGGTCATACTTTTAAGTAATATGTTTCCTAGACAGTGATACTTTTAAGTACAAATCAAAGGAAAAAACTAAACTATGTGCATATATATCAAATAGCTGTTTGGGACAATGGACAGTGGAAGCGTTGGAACAAAAGAAGCAAAAAAAAAAGATCTAATTTCCTTGAAATCTATCTGGATCTTTCTGTTCACCAGATAAACCTGTTTAACATAAAAATTGTATTCTGTATCACCGTTATATTGTTATATGATGATGCTTATAAGGAATGGAATCCTGGGAGAAATATGTAACTCCAGATTATTGTTCTGTGAAATGAATAACAATTGAACCTTCCTGGCTATGCTGCCATCTAAATAATCTTAGAGATGCAGTAGACCTGATATTTAGGAGCGTTCCTTGCACTTCACCCCATGGCACACCCTCCTGCTGATGCAGTGTAGGGGCACACTGAATTTACCGCTAAAGCCCCCAACAGCCTCAACAGGGGGGAAAAATGAGTGCTTTCCAGAAGAAGAAGAAGAAGAAGAAGAAGAAGAAGAAGAAGAAGAAGAAGAAGAAGAAGAAGAAGAAGAAGAAGAAGAAGAAGAAGAAGAAGAAGAAGAAGAAGAAGAAGAAGAAGAAGAAGAACAAGAACAAGAAGAA
>PVJA010040168.1:0-18667 GCA_004027025.1 Myocastor coypus | reverse complement strand
AAAAAAAAGTAATATAACCATTGTTAAATTTAAAATAAATAAATAAGAAAGAAAAAAAATACAAAGTAGCATAGATTACACCGAATACCTTTTGCATAATGAGTTAACTAGAAAATCTTGACAAAAAGAACTTAAGTCAAACTTCCCGAAACCAAACGATCTACTTTTGAACAGCTAACAGTGAGCGAACTCATCTATGTGGCAAAATAGTGGGAAGACTTAAAAGTAGAGCTGAAAAGCCCATGGAGCTTGGAGCTAGCTGGTTATCCAAACAAGAATTTCAGCTCAACTTTAAGCCCTTCCTAAAAACCCTAAAATTTTAATGAAAGCTTACATGTTAACTTAAGGAGGGACAGTTCCTTGAGCAAGGCTATATCCTTAAACAGCAGGTAAAAAATATAACCACCATAGTATGCCCAAAAGCAGCCACCAATTAAGAAAGTGTTCAAGCTCAGCTGGGCATGGTGGTGCACGCCTGTAATCCCAGCACTCAGGAGGCTGAGATGGGAGGATTCGTGAGAGTTCGAGACCAGCCTGGGCTACAAAACTGAGCTCAAGGCCAGCCTGAACTGTACAGCGAGACCCTGTCTCAAAGAGACAAAAAAAAAAAAAAAAGCGTTCAAGCTCAACAAAACCCCTTAATGTTATTTCTAAAATATGCAATTATCCCCTGTTAAAACAATTGGATTAATTTATAAAAATATAGAAGAAACCATGTTAACATTAGTAATTAGAACTACTTCTCCTGGCACAAGTCTAAGTTAAATAATCTTAACCAATTAACAACCTTATAAGAAACACACCTAACCAGTCAATTATTATAAAAGTTGTTAACCCAACCTAGGAGTGCAGTAAGGAAAGACTAAAATAAGTAAAAGGAACTTGGCAAACATAAACCCCACCTGTTTACCCAAAACATCACCTCTAGCATAACAAGTGTTAGAGACGCTGCCTGCCCAGTGACAATCCATGTTCAACGGCCGCGGTATCCTGACCGTGCAAAGGTAGCACAATCACTTGTTCTTGTTTTATTTTTTTCTTGTTTCAGAACTTTTGTTTATTTATTTATTTTTATGGCTGGCTCAGCCTGCCCTGAGGGCAGGGCTGGCGCAGCATGTGGTGCCAGGGATTGAACTGTGGTCCCTGCTGCCTAAGCTTTCCTAAGCAGGTGTTTTAGACCACTGAGCCGTCCTGCCAGGCCCAATCACTTGTTCTTAAGGACTAGTATGAAAGGCTTGACGAGGGTTTAACTGTCTCTTTCTTTCTTTTTTTTTCTTTTTTTTTTTTTTTTTTTGCAGGACCAGGGTTCTAACTCATGACCTTGCACTTTCCAGGCAGGCACTTGTGCCATGGAGCTATCTCCCCAGCCCCCTGTCTCTTTCTTATAATCAATGAAATTGACCTTCCCATGAAGAGTCAGGAGGAAAATAATAAGACAAGAAGACCCTATGGAGCTTAAATTCATTAATTCATTTCCTATTATACTTAATCAACCAATAAAAAACAAGTTATGAATGAACAATTTTGGTGGGGTGACCTCAGAGTAAAACTAAGCCTCTGAACGATATTAACTTAGACCTACAGGTTAAAGACATTATCATAAATGGACCCAGAAAACATCTGATCAACGAACCAAGTTACCTTAGGTATAATAGCGCAGTCCTATTTTAGAGTCCAGGGTAGGCTGAGCTGGCCATAAAATAAATAAATAAAATAAAATAAAAGATTTTTATCCAAATGTGGTAGTGTACTCCAATAATCCTAGCATTTGGCAAGCTGATGCAGGAAGATTTCTGAGGTGGAGGCCAAACTGGTCTACATAGTGAGGCCAAGCCTAGCCTGAACTATACATTTAGAGATCCTCTCTCAATAAAACAACAATGAATTTACACCATGTTTGAATGTAAATTTGATTAAATCCTTATGAAGCAGAGCACGTAGGTGATTGGTCACTTTGATTTGGACCAAATTTTTTGTGTTTGAATTCTTTTTTTATTTGGTCTTACCTTTTTTCAGACAGGGCCCTGCCATGCTTGTTCAGGCTGGCCTAGAACTCACTTTCTAGTCTAGACTGGCCTTAAACTTGTGGCTGCCCTCTGCCCTCAGCCTCATGAATGCTTCATTTGAATTCTTGTTACAAAACATATCAAAAACCTAAAAGATCTTGTGACCATCCTAGGTGCTAGTTTCTTGCTTCTGGGGTCAGAACCTGTCATGCTGTGAGACCTCTCTGCACAGGTTCGTTTCTTGGTAGCTTGAGTGGTCCGTGGAAAGGACGTATGCGCTCGGTGAGTACTGGGCGTGTCTCCCGCGCTGCACTTCGTCCTCAGCTCAGCCAGCTCGCCCTTGGTGTCTCTTCTGCAGACCCGTCTCTCATTTCTTCCGTGTCTCCGAGTGAGGAATCTCCTTTTTCCCATGTGTCTGCATAACATGGCTTCAAATAAAGCAGCTGTCAAGTTTGGAAATACTCAGACGGCTGGGCACCATCCTGGGAGCATGCTGCGTTTGGCCTATGGTAGCCTCTTGGGGCTTTTAAAACTCCCCAGGTGCTGGTGGAGAGCCGCAGCATCTGAGCACCGCGGCGTCCCCCCGGGCTTGACTCACGCTGTCCTGGTCGTTCCTGTGGCGTTTTTCTGTGCTGTGAGTGCACCTCCTCGCAGTGACCCCCGATGCATGCCCCATGCCCTCCTAGTCCTCTTCTGTAGCATCTTTCCGTGCTGTGAATACAGCTCCTGGATGATGGCCAGAAGCCCTCTCTGCTGCAGTGACCACCACCACAGCAACAATAGGAATAGATACTTTTACTAAGGGCCCGTCTGCCCGCACCGCCCAGGAAACTAGAAGCCTTATCCCTTCTACATGGTTAAACAAATGAGAACTCAGCAGGGAGTGACCCATGGTCCCAGATCAGCACTTGTAAGGGGTACAAATCTCAGGCTGTTGAACTCCACTACCACACTGACCACCGCCTTGTAGTCTTGTACCCTAGGTCTGCAGCAGAGACCTGGGGAGCGCAGCGGTGGGGAGAGTCTGTGGAGAAGGCATCTTCTTTCTTCAAGCATGGGGCCGCCAAAGCTGTTCAGCAGGATCAACTTAGCCCTCTGACTATCTCGGGAGACGATTTCTCTCTGTGAAAAAGGCCTTCGATCCTCACCTGCTCAAAATCATCCTCCTCACGTCGAGGTACCTGCTGTTTCTGTGGTGGAGGATGGAGAAGGCAGAGGCTGTCTTTGGCTGGAGGGAAACTTCCTGCTTATTTCGGCCGTGAGGGCTATGCGCCTTTCAGCTGGATCGTAACTTTCGTGTTACCTGAAGTTGTCAGAAGCACGCTGTCTGCTCTGGATCTGCCGTAATTGCAGTGTGTTCTCTTTGGGAGGAAGGAGTGTAATCATCCACCTAATTGCTGTGTCTGCACTTTGATGCCGCTGTACTAAATGACACTCATAATGATGGCTTGAAAGTTTTGCAAGACACTCAGATGTCTTTGTAATCACCAGAGCTTCTCTTTGTTCAGAATCATTCCAGCGTACACTGAAATTCAGAAAGTCTGAATATTGGAAGGAAAAATATACAGTCAGGTCCTCTAGTGTATTCTGATTCTTTTTTGACATTATGGCCTTGCTATGTTACCCTGGTTGGACATGAACCCCTGGACTCAGGCGATCCTCTGGCCTCAGCTTACTGCGTAGCTAGGACTACAAGACTGTGCTGGTACCTGGCTTTATTCTAATTCTCTTTACACATCAGCTGCTGTTCTAGTAAAGGTGCTGAGGATTGGTAGCTTCTTTAGTTTACTGATTGGCTGTGGCAGCTGTTCTGTGGAGACTGAACTGTGACCACCTTGGAACATAGCTGAACCTTAGCTGAAACTTCTCTGGCTGTGCTGTGCTCGGCCTCTACCCAGCGTTACTGAGAGCATAGGAATGCTTTACCATATTTAGCTTTTTGTCACTCCTTTTCTGTCTCTTGTCTCTTTCCTCCTTCTCCCACTCCTCCTCCCCTCCTCCCCCTCCTCCTTCCCTCCCCCTCCCCCCACTCCTTCTTTTGGTGGTATTATGGATCTAACCCAGGGCATCATGTAAGCTAGGTAACTGACCTACCATCTGCAGCCCATTTTATATTATTATTATTATTATTATTTGCCGTGGCAAAGTTTATTTGCAAAAGTACAAGTAAGCAGTGATGGGGAAACTGGCTTTGCAGAGTGAAATTGGACTGAATGAGACGAAAAAGCAGTAGAAAAGCACTCATGGTGGGCGCAGGGCAGCCACAGTAGCCCCTTTTTATTCTGAGACATGGTCTTGCTAAATTTTTAGGCCAGGGCTGGGGATTTAGCTGAGGGACACAGCGTCTACCTGGCAAGCATAAGGCCATTCATTAGTTTGGTTCTGGGTACCAGGGGGGGAAAATTTCCCAATAAAAGCTAAATAGTAATGAAAATAAATGAATAAATTTCTCAGACCAGTCTTAAACTTGCTGTTTTCCTGCCTCCGGCTCCTGAGTAGCTAGAGTTATAAACCCAAGCCATGCGTGGTTTTCTTTCTCATTGTCCTGTCATCAAGTTTGCTCCTGGCTGAGGAGATAGCTGGGCCATCTAAGCACCTGCCTGGCAAGCCCAAGGACCCAGGCTTGATCCCCAGTACTGGTGTGGTGGTGCACGCCTTTAGTCTCAGCACTGGGGAGGCTGAGACAGGAAGATCATTATGAGACCAGGCTGCATAGTGAGACCCTATACCAGATGCATAAGTAAAAATTAAACAAACAAACAAACAAAAAACATCCTTCCTAGTGTTAGGCTTTGCATGTGAGCTTTCCTCAGGCTGTTAGTACCCTATGGCTGCCAAGTGCGGATTGCTTTTCAAACTTCCGTTTCTTTTCAAAATGTTAACATTTTCCGTATAAAAAGATTTGCCTTCTCATTAGTTTCATGCCTTTTATTTTCTACTCTATTCCATGAGTTATAACCTGTTATTGTTCTTCCTTCCTTTCTCTCTCTCTCTCCTTCCTTCCTTTTCCCTCCCTCCCTCTCTCCCTCCCTCCCTCCCTCCCTCCCTGTCTCTCTTTCTTTCTTAAGTACTGATCCCAAACCTTCTCATTGAACTACAACCCATATTTACTTTTGTTTTGAGACAAGGTTTGACGAAGTTGCCCAAACTCAGTTCAAACTTGAAACTGCTTCAGTCTTCCAGAGAGCTGGAATTAGAGGGGTACACCACCAAGCCTAGCGCATTACTGTCTTTATGATCTTCTTTTTGGAACTGGGAATTGAACTCGGTACCTTGCACTTGCCAGGCAGGTGCTTGTGCCGCTGAGCTATATCCGTAGCCCGTGTCTTTATTATCTTGAGGCTCTGTGGTCTTTATTTTCAAGAGTTTTTTGTAGAGTTATGCAGAAGTAGGATTGTCTCTTGTATGTTTGGTTCCATGTTGCCAAAAAAAGGAGTCGTCTTAATGCCTGCTTTTCTTTTTCCTGGGGCAGTTATCAGTCCACCTCCTGTGGCTGGGACAGTTTCATATAATTCAAATTCATCTTCCCTTGAGCAGCTGAATGGAGGCAGCACCAGTCCTGCCTCCTGCAAAGCCTCCTCTGGGCTTGAGGCAAACCCAGGTAAGCTCTTTTCATTTCTTTGTTTTTCTTTATTGGTACCAGGGATCGAACTCAGAACCTTACCCTTGCCAGGCAGGCACTTGTGCCCCTGAGCTATTTCTCAGCCCTCCAGGTAAGCTCTTCGGTGGTTGTGGCAGGAGCTCCATTCTCTGCGAATTGCTGAAGGTAGACACAGCCACACCACAGAGTGCGCATGTCCAGGGCTTTAATGGCTGAAAACCACCTTGTAACTTGGCATTAGGCTTCAGACTGGATGGGCTGGTTATCTCTGAATAACATGCTAGTTGCAAATGCAGTCAATAAAAATCTTGAAGACTTACTGTCAGCGTTCACTGACTTCGGGCGGTGTCTGGGGGTTGACAGATTGCAGCCAGCCTCACCCGGTCTTGGTGCAGCTTAGCCCTGACTCTGCCATTACCCGGGCCTCTGCTCTGGGCATGGCTGGGTGCTTCCATGGAAGCCCCTCTTTCCCACGTATTTCTCACTGTCCTCCTGGGACTCTTGGGCTGTGCGATCCATGTCCTTGTGCTGATGACAGAAACACCAGAGAGCAAGACGAAACATGCACGCTGTCCCTTGTATCTCATGCTGTTGTGCAGGCCAAAGGGTACAGAAGCGGAGAAGTGGGCTCTGTTCCCTCCGCAGGACAGAGGGCACAGTCGTGCGGCTGAGAGGGTGCCTCACCGGGAGGGCGGTGAGTTTCACCTCTTGGCTACATGGTGAAAGCACTTTTTAAATCTCAGGGAACATTTTATTTATTTATTTTTTTACTTTATTATTATTTTTTTTGTTGGACCAGAATTCCAACTCACGACCTTGCACTTGCCAGTCAGACACTTGTGCCACAGAGCCATTTCCCTGGCCCCTCTGAGGGAACATTTTAAAGGTTGCATTTCTGTCCATAGACTGGACATCAAGGAAGTCTTGCCTATGAGTGTTTTTTTCCCCTTTTGTCTTTTTGAGACAGGGTTTGACTATGAGTTCAGGCTGGCCTTGAATTCACAGCAGTCCTACCTCAGCCTTCCAAGGGCTAGCTAAAGTTTGAAAGAAAAGAAAAATTATAAAGAAGGCGAGAAGACCACCTTACACGCAGTACCAGATATTTAGCATGTACCTCTCTTCTTTCTCTCACACTTCTAAGGCAGGCACTACCAACAACTGAAGAACCGAAGCCTTTCTTTGCCAGTGAGCTCGTGTGCATTCTGGGATGCTTTCTTAAAACGCTCTGTGTGTCTTGGGCTTGCAGAATGAGAGATGCAAGGGGCTGGAGAGATGGCTCAGTGGAATGAGCACTTGCCTGATCAGCATAGGGTTCTGAGTTCAATCCCTAGTACCAGAAAAAAAAAAAAAAAAGGAAACCAAAATGAGAGATGCAAACCCCAGCTATGAAGTAAATAATCCGGCAGTGTTACTCGTAGGTGATTTTGAGACTGGTTGGAAAATATTCTCACCTACCTCCAAAAAATGAAAAAAATGTTATAGGGACACAAACTGAGCCAAAGCCATTTAGTAATGGGTGACAGTTATAGAAGCACCTTTTACAAATAAACGTTATCAGTCACTCATCCACCCCGTCGCCCGCCCACCCACCCACCCGCCACTCACTTGCTCACAGACAAGGATTTGCTTTAGCTCATGCTGGCCCTCAGCCTGCTATGTAGGCCAAGATAGTCTCAGCCTTGAAACCCTCCTGCCTCAGCCTCCTAAGTGCTGGGCTTACAGGTGTGAATCACCATGTCCAGCTTACCGGGCATGGTTTTTTAAAGCTGAAGGTAGAACATCCTATGGAAGTGTGCCAGGACATTCACATTGGAGGAATCAATTAGGCTTGCTAATCTGAATGCTTGAAATTTTTAAATCATAAAAACAAACACATGTTCTGAAATTAAATTACTTTCAGAAGGGCCACATCGGAAAGTAAAAAGGCTAAAAAGCCACAATGCCCCTCACGAGAAAAGCCAGAGAAGTGCCTTCCGACTTCGCATGGCCTTTCAAGCATGTGGTGCGGTTTGATTGTGCCTGCTGTGGCGGTCAGAGGCCCTGCATGCATTGTGAGGCACCATTTTCAAACAAGACACAAAGCAAGGGGCCAGGGAGATAGCTTAGGGGCACAAGTGCCTGCCTGGAAAGTGCAAGGTCCTGAGTTTGATCCCTGGTTCTGAAAAAAAAAAAAAAAAAGAAAGAAAAAACTACCAACCAACAAGCAGTCAAGCAGTACCATTATGAATATGAAGTGGGAAATCTAAAAGGAAGAAGTGAAATTTGTCATTTTGATTAATTCAGTAGTACACCAAATATATGTGAAAGTATAATATGCATGTGTTTAGCACACCGCCGCATTTACATACCTGTATTTTTGTGTGTGTCTGTTAGGAGTGGAGGGAATTGATCTAGCTCCAAGGAGAAATAACAACAGAATGCTTGAACAAACATCTCTGAGTAATTTATAAGTCAAACTGATAAAAATGAGGAAAAATATTAGTAAGAATGTAGAAGTCCTAAAGTCATGCACAAAAGCTTGAGCTGGTATATTTATAGAGATCATTACTCCTCAGAAGTGGAAAGTACAGGGCTGCAGAGATAGCTCAGTGGACTAAGCATTTGCTTAAGCAAGTGCAGGGACCAGGGTTTGATCCCCAACACCATGTGCTGCACTGGCACCGCCCCGCTGCACCCCACCCCCAGTGGTGGTGCCTGCCTATAGTCCCAGTGCTGGGGAGGCTGTAAATAGGAGGATAACTATGAGTCTGAGCTGCGTAGTAAGATGCTGTCTGTACCACATACATAAAAGTAAAATTTAAAAAAAAGTGCAAAGTACGTACTGTTTCATGAACACAGTGAACATTTTTTTTTTTAAGTGGTCTTATTAAGGTTCTAAAGCAGGTCTCCAAAATTTTTAACATTTTGGTTTTACGTGGACTCTATTCTCTGACTGTGGAGGCTATGTATTTGAATTCCTAACCAGGGGTAACTGGAGTCACCCTCTGCATTTGCAAGGGAAGAGCGTGTGTCCCAGGAGCTCATCTGTCATCAGATAGTCATAGGAGAGTTATCATGTCGTATCAGGGGATATTGGGAATGGCTCTGGGTGGGCAACTGTTGTGACCTTGCTTCTCTCTCCTGCCTTCTGTTGCCTCCCTCTGCCTTGGAAAAGGGAGAGTCGAGCTTTACAGCGATGCCGGCAGTGCTGCTAGAAAGTCAGTTGGAATAGTTGGACTGTACTTTCTATGTTCTGTTTAAAATCACTCACTGTGTGTCTCTGGCTTTGATTGCCACAGGAGAAAAGAGGAAAATGAACGATTCTCACATTCTGGAGGAGCCCAAGAGACCCCGCGTGATGGGGGATATTCCTATGGAATTGATCAATGAGGTCATGTCGACGATCACAGACCCTGCTGCCATGCTCGGGCCAGAGGTCAGAAGCGCAGACCGGGCGGTTGGGGGACAGAGCCCTCTGTCCCGACTCCTGCTCTCAGAAGTGGGGGTCAGAGTGCTGAGAGCTGGTGTCCCACCCTGGCTTATGTGAGCCAGGTGGTCATGGGAGGGAGGGCAGGACTGGCTCCCCTTGAGTGTCACAGCAGAGGGCCTCTTTCTGAGTCTTCCACAGTTGGAAACCTTTATATCTTGAAGAATTTCAAGGCCTGATAAATGAAATGCTGTGAAGTTCTCCTCCCCCCAACCAGAGATTGAACTCAGGACCTTGCACTTGCCAAGCAGGCACTTGTGCCCCTGAGCTATCTTCCCAGCCCTGCAAAGTTTTGTAATAAAAATCCATATACTTCTCTAGATTTAGCATAAGATTTGTGAATCTTGTGCTACCATTGACTTCCCTGTCTTTTTCTCTCTGTTGTGAACCATGTAGAACCATTTTATTTTATTGTATTTTTTGTTTCTTTTTTTCTTGTTTCAGAACTTTTGTTTATTTATTTATTTTTATGGCCGGCTCAGCCTGCCCTGGCGCAGCATGTGGTGCCGGGGATCGAACCGTGGTCCCTGTAGCCGCCTAAGTTTTCCTAAGCAGGCTGTTTAGACCACTGAGGCATCCTGCCGGGCCCCATAAGTAAACCTGACTTTTTTTTTTTTTTTTTTGTGGGACCGGAGTTCAAACTCACGACCTTGTACTTGCTCAGCAGGCACTTGTGCCTCAGAGCCATCTCCCCAGCTCCCCTAGAACCATTTTAGAGATAAAAACGTGTTGTAGTGCTTTACCACTCTAACCTTTTCAGCTGTTACGCGGTATCTCTTAGGAGGCTAATGCCAGGCTGAGGAGCTTCAGCCTAGAGGCCAGATCTAGCCCACCGGTTTTCGTGAATAAATTTTCGTTGAAACCTTATCTGAGGCTGTGTTTGCCCCCACTGCCAGGCAGATTTGCATAATTGAGAAAGGGAATGTGTGGCTCACAGAGCAGATGATGTTTATCATCTGACCTGGACTGGGAAATTTTCCCTTCTGCTGTGTACTGGATAGCTCATGTCCCGATTCCTCATCTAGCCAAATTAAGTCTTTCACGCTCGTTGCTGTTGGAGGATCAGCTGGGGATCCAGCGTGGCCTCTCGCTTTTATTTCTCTCGTTTCCTTTCACCTAAAACAGTTCCCCAGCCTCTATCTGCAGCGCTGTCATTGCCGCAGGACCTTGATTGCCAGCTTTGTGCGCTGTCCTTCTGCTTGTATTTGTCTGATTGCTTACAAGTGACCAGGTACACTCAGTTACAGCATTTTTGGTAGGAGTGCTGCTGTCATCTCCCTGCATGACGTCCAGAAAAAGGATGGTGCGAGATATTTTTTAAAGCTTTCAGGAAATGGAGAAATATTTCATAAATAACTTTTTATGTCTTTAATATAGCAGTACTGTGTTAAAAAGTATTATTTTTTTATGTTACCATATTTCTGTAGTATTTATTTTATAATGTTGACGGTAATTTAGAGAAGTGGAATGTCAAGGTGCCCAGTCTCTGGGGATTTAAAACTGTGTAGTTCATTTTACGTGCTTGGCTTTCAGGGATTTAATTACTTCCCAGCTTAGCAGAGCTTAGTTTTCTCAGCTGCGAAGTGGGGAAGCAGTCAAGCGTTACAAATTGTGTTAGGTGGATTCAGTATCCTGGAACTGGCTTATGTTGACAACATGCCCGAAAGAAAGTTTTTGAGCTGGTTGTTAAATTCCTTGATAGTTTGGAATGGAGCACAGTTGTCCTGGTCACCTGGACAGCCAGCTGTAGACGTGTGAAATAAGCAAGCACCGTCTGCTAGGACTTTTCCCTTCCCGAAGAGCTTATTGTTGAATGTGTACCTGCTCACCAGTGGGTGGATTCAGTAGGACAGGAGCATGGTCAGGTGTGGGATGACAGATAATCTTGGGGCATGGAGTCTGTCCTCTACAAAGAGGTGCTAAGAACACACACGTGACATCTTCTCTTTGACCTATCATGATAATTTACTATCTTTTATACCAAGGGTCTTTGGAAGCTTAGCGGGATCAGATCCTTTTTAAAGCAAGGGGTTGTGATAATACACAGACCAAATCTGACCTCTTTTCTTACCACTTTAAAAAAAAATTTTTTATTGGAATGCTACTGCGTCTATTCTTTATGTCTCAAAAGAATAGCTCTGTGTCATGTTGCCCCATGTCTTGCTTCCCAGACCAATTTTCTGTCGGCGCATTCAGCCAGGGATGAGGCGGCGAGGCTGGAGGAGCGCAGGGGCGTGATCGAGTTTCACGTGGTCGGCAATTCCCTGAACCAGAAACCAAACAAGAAGATGCTGATGTGGCTGGTGGGCCTGCAGAACGTGTTCTCCCACCAGCTGCCCCGCATGCCCAAGGAGTACATCACGCGGCTGGTCTTCGACCCGTGAGTGCAGCCTGCCCTTCCTTCTGCTTTGAGTCAGTCACAGCCTCCTGCCAGAGTCTCTAGCTGTCTGCTGTGTGGTGGGTACGAGGCAAGACCATGTTCATGCCTTACAACATCAATTTTTAATTCTTTTTTTTTTTTGGTCTTTTTGAGACAGGGTCTCGCTATGCAATTCAGACTGGCCTTGAGCTCACTTTTATATCCCAGGCTGGTCTCAAACTCACATCGATCCTCCTGCCTCAGCCTCCCAAGTGCTGGAATGACAGGTGTGAGCCACCACACTTGGCCCATATCGCACATTTGACCACAACTTTGTGTTCTTCCCCTGACCCTAATGTTGAATTTCTGGCCATTGAGAATACTCACCAAGGCATATATATACCACAATGGTAGATCAGATTTTGACTTAATCTTATTCTTTCAGGAAACACAAAACTCTTGCGTTGATTAAAGATGGCCGTGTCATTGGCGGTATCTGTTTCCGTATGTTCCCATCCCAAGGATTCACAGAGATTGTTTTCTGTGCTGTCACCTCAAACGAGCAAGTCAAGGTAAGGGAACCCTAAGGACTGAGGAGGAGAGCAGAATTTGGGTGTTCTCACTAGAGCTGTGCAGCTTGGAAAGATCCCTCAGTGCCATGCCCAGAGGAGGGTCAGTGGAGGTGAGACCTATCCAAGGGGAGCCCTCCCATTGTTGCTCTGTGTGTGTGTGTGTGTGTGTGTGTGTGTGTAGGTGGTGTAGGTGTAGGTGTAGGAGATATCTGTTCATAGGCTTAGGGGGAGTGGATTGTTCTGTGTGCTGATCACTAACATTGTATCAAGGCCTTGTCCCTAAATGGGGACAAGGACTAAAAATTGTGAAAAATTGAAGTAAGGGCTAAGGAGAGATGGCTCAGTGGTCTTAAGTGCCTGCCTGGCAAGTGCAAGGACCTGGGTTCAGTCTCTGGCACTGCATGCTGTGCCCTGGAGTGGGCCACAGAAACCGGATGTGGTGGTGCAGGCCTGTAATCCCAGCGCTGGGGAGGCTAATGCAGGAGGATCACTGGAGTCTGAGCTGCATGCTGAGACCTTGGGCCAAATGAATGAATGAATGCATGATAAAAAAGAAATGCAAGCCGGGCGTGGTGGCTCATGCCTGTAATCCCAGCTCGGGAGGCTGAGGCAGGAGGATCCGTGTGAGTTCGAGACCAGCCTGGGCTACAAAACTGAGCTCAAGGCCAGCCTGAACTGCATAGTGAAACCCTGTCTCAAAAAGGCAAAAAAAAAGGCAAAAAAAAAAAAAAATGCAATACTTACAGGCAGGGGAGGTGGCTCAGCAGCATAAGAACCTGTCTGGGAAGCACAAGGTCCCAAGTTTAATTCCCCAGTACCACAAAAAAGAAAAAGAAAAAAAGAAAAACTGGAATAAATTAGTAAGTTAGGAAGCATTCATGTTAGAATGTGTCAGTGCCTGCCTTTCCCCTTTCCCTCCTCCCCACCTTCTCCCCTTTTTCCCTTTCCCACTATGCCCTCTCTTCCTTCCTTCCTTGGGACAACTTCCCAGGTTGTCCTTGGTCTAATTCCCTTTCTCTCTGTGGAAACTGTGCTGTTCAACTGATGCTGCGGTTAGTCTGGCTGACTTGTCAGCCTGCCGTTGAGCAGAGAGCTGGTTCTCACCTGGACTTTGTCCTGTTCTTCTCTGCTGCTGTTAGGAAAATGGAACCAGGAAGTGTGTCATTATTTAGGGAGCCCTAAAGGATGTTGTACAAAGATGTGGAAGGTGGTAGAAAGATACTTAGAGCATTCATTGTTAGGTGGCTGCTGACAAGGATTATTCCCGGCTAAGGCAGCAGCCCTGCCTTAACTCCCATGGAAATACAACGTGCAAATATGAGCCGCCAAGGAACTTTGCGCTGCCCTAGTGTGTGTGTGTTTTCAAAAAAGCAAGGTTGATTTTAGGGCCCCCCCCCCCCCTTTTTGGTAAAAAGAGCAGCTCACTATGTAGTCCAGGCTGGCCTTGAGCTAGTAGCAGTGATCCTCTTTTCTCAGCCTCCTGAGTGCTGGGATTGCAGGCATGCACTAACACACCCAGCCTAATTTTAAAATTTATTTTATTCACTATTCAATACCACAAAGCATGAGGGAGCTCTTTGTCTTTGCTTCCAAAGAATTATTTGGACCATTATTATTATTATTATTATTATTATTATTTTATTGAACTCTGTTTTTGTGCTGAGCTGCTTACATTTGTAGCTCTTTTTATTTCGATTCGGAACCTTACTAAAGTGCTACACGCAGGGTCACAGCTTCTGTCCCATTTGCAGTGCCTATACTGCACGATGTGCAAGGGCTTGGTTGCTTCCGCAGTTTCAAAGAAGCAATGTTGTTTCCAGAACCAGAAAGTGAGTTTTTTGGGGGGGAATCCCTCTCTGCTTGGGCGCTGCAGCCAGGGTGCTGGTACCTCATTGGAGTTCATGGATAGAGTTCATGGATAGCTTTGCGCTCTGGCCTGGCAGCCTGTTGGAGCTACTGTGATGTGTTTCCTGTCCCAAAGCACAAGGGGAGCTCTTTGTCTTTGCCTCCAAGCACCAGGCATCAAAGGACAAATGCAGTTCCACAGTACCACATTCATCATTCTGACTGGGGAAAGGGAGACACAGATTTACCAAACACTGTGCTCCGGTATGTTCCCAAGGATTTCTGGCACTGTGTCTTTAGGTGGTGCTGTTGCTGCCTTTGTCACCACCCCCAACCCAAGCAAGAAATGTCCAGGTATCTAGACTTTTAAAATGTCCTGAGTTGAGGCCCGGCAGGATGGCTCAGTGGTCTAAAGCGCCTGCTTAGGAAAGCTTAGGCAGCTGCAGGGACCGTAGTTCGATTCCCGGCACCACATGCTGCGCCAGCCCTGCCCTCAGGGGAGGCTGAGCTGGCTATAAAAATAAATAAATAAACAAACAAACAAAAGTTCTGAAACAAGAAAAAAAAAAAATAAAATGTCCTGAGTTTAGTACCTTATATGTCAAAAATTTTTTCTTGACTTTTCATAGAAGACTTGGAAATTATATCTTTGGTTCATAATTTCAGGAGATTGTACAGTTTTTGTTTATGGAGATAGCTGTATCAAGTATTCTGGAAAGCTTGGACAGTTAGGACTACCTACCACAGGGAAACAGAGAGTATTTAATATGAATTGGAGACTTTGTCTTGGTATTTCCCAGAAAGGAAGTTCATTTTCCTCCCCTGAACCATGTAATTTTCTGAAGATTTCATGGAAAGTAGCTAAGTATCACATATTCAAGTCGGAAGAAGTATGTATGTTGGGGAACTGCACTATGTAATTGAGCTGAAAGTGCTGTCTTAGAAAATGAAGATTAGTCTTTCAAAACTTAATAGAAGAGGGGCTGTAGCCGGGCGTGGTGGCTCACGCCTGTAATCTCAGCACTTGGGAGGCTGAGACAGGAGGATCAATGTGAGTTCAAGACCATCCTGGGCTACCAAAGTGAGCTCAAGGCCAGCCTGAACTGTACATCGAGACCCTGTCTCAAAAAAAAAAAAAAAAAAAAAAAAAAAAAAAAAAAAAAAAAAAAAAAAAAAAAAAAAAAAAAAAAAAAAAGAGGGGCTGGTGAGCTAGCTCAGAAGATTAGTGCCTGCTTTGGCAAGTGCAGGGACTGGGGTTCAATCTCCAGTCCTGCATGACATGCCAGCCCCTCCCCTGGGGTATGCTGAGCCATTGACCAAGTCTGTTGATCAAGTTGGGTGTGGTGGCACATGCCTGTGATCCCAGTGCTGGGGAGGCTGAAAACGGAAGGATCACTACTAGCCCAAGCTTCATAGTGAGACCAATAAAACCAAGAAAACAAAAACAAAACAACAGCAACACCACTTCATAGAAGGGGCCAGGGAGATAGCTCAGCAGTGTAGTACATGCCTGGAAAGTACCAGGTTCCAAGTTAAATTCCTTGTACCTTCCCAAAAATCAAAACAAACAGTGAAAAGAATGGATAAGCTGATGGAAGCGATATAAGCTCTTTCAGGAATGCCCTGGTCTTTTCACTGTCTTTGTGTCATTCCCTAATGGTTAATGTGTAACTCCTGATACATGTGCTGCCCTAGATACAAGTCTGAGGTAGATGGAGCTTGGCCAGCTCACAGCACTGAAGGACATGAAGCCACCCCGCCGCGGAGAACATCTGAACGGGTCCTAATTGTAGTAGCTTATGTTTGTCAGAACAGCAAATTTATAAGGAGATAGAATTCTCTTTTTTTTTTTTTTTTTTTCCAGAATCAAAGATAAACTCAGGACCCTGTACTTGCGAGGCAGGTGCTTATGCAGCTGAGCTATCTCCCTGGCCACATTTATAAGTGGAAACTAAAAGATTGGTTAAAATCAGTCACTTTGGAGAACCCAGCTTGCACACCAGCTCCTGTGCATGCTTTACAGGGCATGCAACGCTGGGCAGTATCAGAGGCTCTTGGTGTCAGTCACATGCCAGTTTGCATACACATGTATGAGGATTGTAACCAGCACCTTTGTGTGGAGCTACATTCCCAGCCCTTTTTATTTTTATTTTTTTTTAAAGACAAGGTTTCTGTCTTGTAGCTTATTTTCAAAGTTCACAGATGCCTAAAATGTTAATACTCTTTATTTCCTTCAAGTGAGGTCCTGGTTGATAAAACCTGTGAAAGCACAAACTGCTGGGAAGCGTGTAGGAGTTTCTTTTCTCCAGAACCTAACATATTTCTTACCTGCCTACTGACTTCCACACAGGGCTATGGAACTCACCTGATGAACCATTTGAAAGAGTACCACATAAAACACGACATCCTGAACTTCCTCACCTATGCAGATGAATATGCAATTGGATACTTCAAGAAACAGGTCTGTTTCTCACTGGGCAGTGTTGTTCCGTCATTCATGTTACTAACATCCGTTTCAGGTAGTTTCTATCAAAATACATTTTTTTTCCCCTTCACTGGTTCCCACCATGAGGGCGTGCGTTTCTTTATTTTGTAAGGCATGTGGCAGAAATTAGCTTTGGACTGGATTGGAGAGTATTGAGTGCTACATAACTGCTGAGCATATGAGTGCCTGTGATCTGTAATTAAAATATAGTATGGCCTTTTCACATTCTTCACATGGAGCAATTGGCAGTCCTGGGTGTGCAGAGCTTTCTGTGAGCAGCGACACAGGCCCAGTCTCCGGAAAGTCTCCCTTCATAGCAGCAGACAGCATCATGGGTTTGAGGTCATCCCAGGCTATTTGGCGAGTGCAGGCCGGCCTGAACTGTAGGGCAAGAGTGTATCTCGAAAAACCAAAGAAGAAAAACAAAACCACCCACACCAAACAAACAACAAAAGCACCCACACCAACAAAACAAGGCAGAAATGAAAATTTTGCAGAATGTAATAAAACAAAGAAGGAAAAGAATTGCTTATAAACTTACAACTCCAAGAAATTTACTATTAATGCTTTGTTTTTACACTTCCATTTTTTTTCTGTCTATATATAAACGTTAAAGTTGGTGCATACGTATTTACCCTGTGCATGTAATACTAGATTATTTTTCATAGAATTTTTGGTGGTTTTCTGTGATTTTATTGTATAACTTACCAGAAAACCTGTTTAATACTACATTTTGGGATACTTAGGTGTTTGTTGCTTATTGTGTGTGGGTTTGTGTGCATTTGTTCATGTGTTACCTCCATTGATGATAATTGGTGTAAATTTCTAGTAGAGTTATTTCTAGAGAATTTTACAGTTTCTATTGTATATTTCAAATACAGAAACATTTTGTTGTTGTTGTTTGGGACAGGGTCTCACTGTGTAGGTCAGGCTGGTGCTCAACTGAACTCACTATATTGGCCAGGCTGTTTGTTTTGTCTTTTTGAGACAGGGTCTCACTATGCAGCTCAGGCTGGCCTTGAGCTCACTTTTGTAGCCCAAGCTGGTCTCACACTCACACTGATCCTCCTGCCTCAGCCTTCCAAGTGCTGGGATTACAGGCATGCACCACCAGGCCTGGCCTAGGCTAGTTTTGAGCTTGCAGTGATCCTCATGCCTCAGCCTCCTGAGTGTTACAGGTGTGTCCCACCACACCTGACCACAGAAACAATTTCTGTTCTCATCAGTCACATATAACGGGGCTCAGGAGAGCAATTGGCAGTGGAAAATAGCATACTGGGTTTCAAACCCAGGGCCTTCCACATGCTGGCTGAGCACTGTAACCACCTCACCCCCAGTCCCTGAGCCATAGCCTCAGCCTTTGTCCACAGATGATGATAGCAATGATTGCTTGGGAAGTAATTTCTGTCGAGAAGTGAGGCAAGAGATCGCGAGTATAATTCTCAGTCATTTTCTGCACATAACTGAAATAATCACTTTTAGGACAATTTCATTTAAATTATAGTTTATAATTTTGAGTATATACTTGCTAGTACTCTTAAAGTATATCAATCAATAACATTGATCTAAATTCTAAAAGAAAGCAGTATATTGCAAAGCATTGAATGTCTTTGTAATAGTTGATTCGTTGGGATGGTCTAGAGGGTGTGGGGGTTTGTTTGTCTGAAGAAAAGAGGTATCATTTCTTTAACACTAAGACTCTAATTGCTGGTATGTGTTTGTTTTTTATTGTATTGGGATTGAACCCAGGGCCTTTGCACTGAGGTACATCCCCACCTCTTTTTATTCTTCTTCTTCTTCTTCTTTTTTTTTTTATATTATGGCCGGCTCAGCCTGCCCTGGGGGCGGGGCTGGCACAGCATGTGGTACCGGGGGTTGAACTGTGGTCCCTACAGCCGCCTAAGCTTTCCTAAGCAAGCGCTTTAGACTACTGAGCCATCCTGCCAGGCCCCATTATTCTTCATTTTGAGATAGAGTCTAGCTAAGTTGAACTTTTCTTCCTCTAGGCTCAGCCTCCCAGAGCATGGGGATTATAGACCTGTACTATTATGCCTGACTCCTAATTGCTACGTTTTTTGATAAGCTTTCTTTTAAAATTTAGGTTAATGTTATTGATTTATTACAAATCCTAGATACACCCTCTGGGGGGCAATTTATATCAAGCATTTATTTTGTAATTCAATGCACAATTAACCTTTTATTTTTTTTTTTTAAATATTGTTTTTGTAATTATTTTTTTTAAATTTTATTTATCTTATTTATTCTTGTTTCAGAATCTTTGTTTATTCACTCATTTTTAAGGCCGGCTCAGCCCGTCCTGAGGGCAGGGCTGG
>PVJA010040167.1:0-18689 GCA_004027025.1 Myocastor coypus | reverse complement strand
CTATTGATGTTGCATAGAAAAAAGAAAGAAAGAAAGAAAGAAAAAAACAGGAAAGAATATACTTCTCTTTGGACTAAGAGGAAGCAGATACATATACAATCAAAGGTTTTGCAATTGCAGTGTGCCACCAGTGAAGCTTGTGATGTTGGAGGCTATTGAATCTAAGCCTCCTAAAGCTCATCTCACCAATCTAGCTCTGTGTTCCATGCATTGTAATTAAGGATTTTTTTTTTTTCTTGCTGGGTGGCCAAGGGCAAGTCGAAGCAAGACCTGTATAACTAAACATTCTTTTTTTTTTTTTTTTTTTTTTTTTTTTTTTTTTTTTTTTTTTTTGTATCTTCCAGGGTTAAATCCCCTCAGGATTAAATTTGAGACCATAGACAGTACTTTGTAGAACTGTTGCTAGTGTCAGCCTTTGGGACGAGTCACGGCCATTGCTTGGCCGTTTTGCTTTCTGTGAAAGCCTGAGAGAATGCTTTTCTCTGGGTGACTCTCCTTAGATGCACTGCAGTTCATTCATCCCTTTCCTCTGAGGTCCCATAATCTCCTTGACCAGGAAATTTGTTTCTGTAATTTCTTTCTCAGTTGAGTTTGTTATCTGTATAGAAAAATGCTATTGATTTTGAGTGTTGATTTTAGATTCTGGTATATTACACACAAATAAATAAACTTAAAAATATTACACATCATTGATCATTTGAGAAATGCAAATTAAAACAACATTGAAATATTTTTACACCCCAGAAAGAATGGCTATCATAATGAAATCAACTAATAACAAATACTGGAGAGGTCATGGGGGAAGAGGAATGCTTCTCCACTGGTGGTGGGAGTGTAGACTGGTACAACCACTATGGAAGTCAATGTGAAGACTCATCAAAAGAATAGGATTGGAAGTCGCATTCAAGCTAGGTATTCTCCTCCTGGGTTTTTTTCCAAAAGAACTGAAAATGTGTACCACAGTAATATATGTGCACCCATATTTATAGCAGCATAATTTGTCATAGCCAAATCTTGGAAACAACCAAAATGTGTGTCACTTGAGGAATGGATAAAAAGATATAATATTTTTATACAATGGGGTGTTTGTTATTCAGCTATAAAGAAAGACTAACTTGAGGCCTTTCTTGTCAAATGATGCAACTAGAGGCTGTGCTCATAAGTGAAACAAATCAGACTCACATGTGTAAATATTGTACTGTCTCCCTAATGTGAGAACCTGAAAGAATAAATATATCTGAAAGATATAATAGAGTAAAATGAGAAGAAACTGTATATAAAAAATAAACAATGAAAATGAGGGAAGGGAGAAAAGATAAGGAAAAAGGAAGCGTAAAATCATACAATAATATATGCAGGATAGCTGAGATGATTGTATTACTAATTTTCATCACTGTTTTTCAAAAATCTTTTTCTTAATTTGAAATAAATATATAGCATGACATTAATAATAGATCGCACATTGTAAATAAATTGTTTATAAACTTAAATAGATCTAACAATAAAATTGTCCACAATAAAATGAAGAACAATTTACAGTTCAGTCATATAATAGTTTACTCAGGAAACATTCATTTTTTTCCTTATACTAGGGAGACTAGATGATATTTATATGCATATGGATCTGGTTAGCTTCACTTATGAGCATATGTTTAAGATACATTCACTTTTATATGAAGTCTTCTAGTACATCATTCTTTATAGCTGAGTAATATTCCATTGTATGAAAATACGACATCTTTTTTAACCAGTCTTTAGATGAGGGACATTTTGGTTGTTTCCAAGATTTGGCTATCACAAATTGTGCTGCTACGAACATAGGTGCACAGATATCACTATGATATGATGTTTTCAGTTTTTTGGGGAAAATTTCCAGTAGGGGAAGAGCTGGATTCAATAGGATTTCCAGTTATAGTTTTTGAAGGAGTCTCTGCACTGCGCTGTGTAAGAGTATCCATTTGTTCGCATTCCGTTTTCTTAATGTATGAGTTCAGGGCTATAAATTTTCCTCTAAGAACTGCTTTCATTGCATCCCATAAATTCCAGTAGGTTGTGTCTGAATTTTCATTAAAGTGTAAATATTGTTTAATTTCATCTGTAACCCACTGGTTGCGAAGTAAGGTGTTGTTTAATTTCCATGTATTTCTGGGGTTTTTGTGAATTCCGTTGTCATTTACTTCCAGTTTCATTGCACTGTGGTCAGATAATATGCATGGTATAATTTCTGTTTTCTTGTACATACTTAAGTGTGACCTATGTGCTAATATGTGTTCAGTTCTGGAAAATGTCCCATGTGTAACTGAAAAAAAAACATATTCATAAGTGGTTGGGTCGAACAATCTATGTCCACTAAGTCCAGTTATTCCAAGATCTGGTTCAGTTCTGCAACTTCTTCGCTAATTTATTGTCTGCTTGACCTATCTTTTTGGGATAACGGGGTGTTAAGGTCTCCTGTTAAAATGGTGGTATTAGGTATCAGATTTTTCATGGCCACTAAGATTTCTCTTTATATAAGTTGGTGCTCCCATGTTGGGTGCATACATATTTATGAGTGCTATTTCTTTGTCTTGAATTTTTCCCCTAACTAGTATGTAGTGGCCTTCTTTATTTCGTTTGATCAATCTTGGTTTGAATTTTAGACTGTCTGCAAAGAGGATTGCTAGCCCTGCTTTTTCTTAATGTTCTGGGACATGCATTATTGTTTTCCATCCTTCTACCTTTAGCCTATGGGTTTCTTTATGAGTTAAGTATGTTTCTTGTATACAGCGTATTGTTGGATTTTGCTTCCTTATTCACTCTGCCACTCTATTTCTTTTAGTTGAAGAATTGAGTCTATTTACATTGATGGTTATAATTGAAATGTATTGATTTAGGATTAACATGTCTTTTACTTGCTACTGTTTACCCACTTTTGTCCTGTGTTTAATTGGTTGCCTTGTTTTAGTGAGTTCTTTCTGTTCTCGTTTGTGGAGTTCAAGTCATTTTGCTCCCTCTCTAAAATATTTTTAAATAGTCTGTGTAGAGTTAGCTTTGACATTATGAAATTCTTTAGTTGCATCTTACTGTGGAAGTATTTCAGTTCTCCCTCATACTTGAATAAGAGTTTTGTAGGGTATAGCAGTCTGAGCCAGAATTTGTTTTCATAGAGGACTTGAAGCACTCTGCTCCATGCTCTTCTTGACTTCATTGTTTGTGAAGAGAATTCTGCCTTTATTCTGATGGGTTTTCTTTTAAATGTGATCTGTTTCTTTTCTCTAGCAGCTGTTAATACATAATTCTTCCGCTGGATTTCTGGGATCTTGACTATTGTATGTCTGAGTTTCTAGTTGGGTGGATATTATTTGGAGTTCTGTAGGCTTCAGTTACTGAATGTCTGATTGTTTCCTCATATTTAGGAAGTTTTCTCCTATTACTTCTGCCCATATTCTTTTTAGATCCTTTATATTGACTCTTTTTCATTGATTCTTATTAATCTTACGTTGTTCATTTTTGCATCATCTTGCAGATGTTGAATTATTTTCCCTGCATCCTAGTTGTTTTTAAAAGATCCTTTCTTGTCTTTTCACTAGCTTCAACTGTGTCTTCAAGATCTGAAATTCTATCTTCACTTTCATTCATATGGTATTGCCAGCTTATTATTGAGGTTTTATTTTCCCCTATAACTGTTTGGAACTGTTTCATGCAATCTGTTTCTTTCCTATAGTGCTCATTCAAGGATTCCATCATTTTTTATTCTCCTTTACTTTTTTATCAATATTGTCTTTAGAGACATTTATTGTCTTTCATTATGGTTATCCTTTCTTTTTCTACTTTAGAGGCTGTTTCTGCTCCCATTTCCTCTCTACCTTCCTGCAGTTGTTCCTTTACTTTAGACACTATTAATTTAGAGATGAATTTTTTACTTCAGAGGTCATCTCTGATCTGATTTCCTCTATACTTTCCTGCAGTTGTGTTTTTTTTTCTTCAGACTCTAGTAATTCAAGCATTTCTTTTTTACTCCACAGATTATCTCCAATCCGAGTTCCTCTATATGTTCTTGCATTCTTTTGTTTACTCAGATGCTACTAGTTCAGAGATTTTGGCTGCATGATTCCCATTTCCTTCTATAGTAGTGTCTCCTGTATTTGTTCCATGTGGGTTCAGGACCTAAGATTGCATTTTGCTCCTTGTCTGTATCATTCTGTATAGCCATGACTTTTGGTACAGAACTGTGTGCTTGCAGGTCAGTCAGGGCTGCTGTGCATGGGTTTGTAGGTCAGTCAGGCTGCTCAAGTCTCACTGGGCCTGGCTGTTGGGTCAGCTGAGCTTCTGGTAGGCTGCGGGTGGTTTCACTCACGTGCCAGGCCTGTCTGCTGGGTGGGCTGGGCTTCAGGTGGGTAAGGGAAGATCTCCTTCAACATTTTTTTGAAAATAGCACATTTTCATAATTTTCATGCTTAAAATTTTCACTTTGACTAACTGTTCTAATATCTGCAACTTTATGAACTATATCAAAGACAGTAATATGTAATACAAAAACCACAGTTGAATACTTGTTCTTCTAAATGTGTATCATTTCTAATGTCCCATAATTATTATTATAATCTCTTTAAAATAATTAGATTTTCACAACCTTCATGTGAATCTGCTTCTGACTGGCTATGAAGATGAATGAAGAGAAGCCGAGCCATTATTACCCAGGCATCAGGCAGTACAGCTCTGACTTGGACCATTGCTCTGCACTCAGGCCAGAGAAGTGTGTGGGACCTAAAGCTCACCTTCCTTACTTGTATCAAATGACAACCATCACACTGATCTTCCATCCTTTTGCTTGTGGAAGAGATGGCCTAAATAAATAACTTAAGACTCAGATTGGTCATAAAATAATAATAATAATAATAATAATAATAATAATAATAATAATAATAGTGTATTAAAATAATAAAAAGGTCAAGAAAAAAAGTTTCATTGAAAGCAAGCATTAATGTTCAATCATTTGTCCAATCTTGCAAACTTAAATCTGCTAATTTGAGCGACAGATTTGATGATAAAATCCATACTGTAACAACCATTGTTAATTTGATATTCTTGTTTTAAAAATATGTACCGTGTGTATTGTTATATATTACTCTGTTTCTGTCTTTGTTTTAACTATTTTTTATTTTCATCTTTGCTTTTTCAAATAAAATAAAATTATTGGCAAAAACAAATATACCTTTTAGAAATTAACACAATTGGGTTCAAAACCTAATATAAAACATTAGGTCCTTCAAAATTAAAAACTAGTTTAGCAAAATATCTCAATCTAAATTAGGTTATTCATACCAGTAACATTATCAGAAATATTATAAGATTGTAGAGAGGCCACCTCATTAATTAGTAGAGATTCAATTCCAATTTCCTAAAGTTTTTTTTTTTTTTTTTTTTTTTTCTCTAATGATGTCTTTGTTCAAAATTCTTTCTTTGTTGCAGCCAATGGGGCCTGCTAGTGAACAATTTTAGCAAGTATATTCAAACCTTTCAATCTCTTGTGTTATAGTCTTCAACTGTATTTTTATAGGGCATTTCTAGCAAAAGTACAGAATGTTAATGCTTTTCATTTTGGGACAGAGTGTGCCAAGGCAGGATGAAATCTTCTTTTTGCAGAGCAATGTTGACACACATCTGCTCAAGTACACGAATGTTTCCATCCCAACTGACTTAGTTGGCAGGAACAAGCTTTCTCCTCTGTGAATATAGGACTGGGGGCGGGGGGAGCACAGAAAGGAGACAGGCATTTTGCAATTTGTCGAAATATGCATTCCAGCACTTATTTAAAAAAATAAGTACTGGGTCCAACTTAAGCTAATGAGCTAATGATTGCTTATCCTTTGTGACTGAGCTTCAAAAGTGCTCCGAACTAAATGAGCCAATTATTATATTGCCATGTATTTTTTATTCCTTCCTGTTAAATCATGCATTTGGTGTTATATAGAAGTTTTATGCTTATTAAAAAATAACCAGTATGTACAAGCTTACGAAAGGAAGCCTCGCTCAGATTTTTAAAAAGCAAATGAAAACCTTCAAATCTAACTGGTGCCATATGGTACACTCAGAAGCACTTGTAAAAGAAAAGTTAAACCTTGAATATATTAATGATTTCTACCAAAAGAAAAAAATGACTTTTCTTCCATCTTTGCATCTGAAAAGACTTCTGAATAGGGCATTACAGAACATATTTCCGTACAAAGAAGTGGATTCAGTACATATATTTAGTATTGGTTTCATTTTTATTTTGCTAATAAATAGAGCCTGGTTTTGATTAGAATTGTAACTTAATACTGTTCCAGAGACTTAACATTATTTAGAGTTAATTTTCACTTACATTTCTTCACTCTATCATGAAGACTCCTCAGCTGATCTCAATATAAGACAAAAGCACACCCCACCAGGTGTGGTATGCACTAATGTGACTCTGGAGGAGTCAGTCCTAATTCCCTTGCCACTCATTTTTACCTCCCCATGAAGTCTCTTACTCTTAATTTGTGCTAATATGTAAAGCATCTACTGAAGAGCTTGGTTTGATGTTTTTTTTTTTTTTCCTTCCCTCAAAATGCAAATGTGAACTACACAGAAAGTAATGGCAGGCACAGATATGTTAAGCTAATGGAGAGCACCTGTACTTTTACACACTCCTCCCCATCAGATTGTCAGTGTTAAGCAGTCCATCATTTAATAAAATTAAGAGAGTGCTTTAATTCCAGAGCATTGAAGAGTGAGCTTCCTGAATCTCTTACATAAATACTGCATCCATTAATATACATGTCTTCTCATCTTTAATGCATTAATAATCAGTTCATTTGTTGAAATGGGATTATGTTTTCCTACTAAGCTAAGAAAGGATGCAGAACTGGATTTCTTTTACTGGCCTACTATAAGCCATGTGTTTTACTGTGCTGCAGGCTTCACAGTGGGATAGAATGAAACTCTGGCAAAGGGTCTTAGCAGAAATAAGAGCTCACCACTGAGTTTCACTGTAAGCTGTATGCATGAGAATTATACTCTTCTCCCTTTTTCCTAGCAACATCTTTTTCACTTATGACCCATTAAACATGTGTTTCCTAGAACCACATGAGCATTTTCTGGAAGGATAAGCAATCAACAGCTTCAAGACCCCTGAGATAACTATACATCTCAGGAAGTTTTCTACTGTTCCCAGATTGTGAGGCTGTGGACTCTTGGGATTTCTTTTGTTAGAAATACAATTTTCAAGGAGCTGCTATAATGATCTGAGTTTTGAGAAATTGTATATATTAATAAATATATTTTATGTTATTATGAAAAAGAGGGAGGGAGAGACAGTGACAGAGACAGAGACAGAGAGAGATTATATATGGCATCAGTGAGGAGAAAACCTAAAGATTTCCTATACATGAGTTACACCTCCAGCTCTTCTTATTTTTTATTTTATTCTATTTTATTTTTTTAGTATGGCTAGCTCAGCCTGCCCTGTGGGTGGGGGCAGTGCAGCGTGTGGTACTGGGGATTGAACCATGGTCCCTGTGGTTGCCTGAGCTTTCCTAAGCAGGTGCTTTAGACCGCTGAGCTATTTCACCAGCCCCTTATTTTTTATTGTGACTTAGGTTCTCGCTAAATTGTCCAGGTTTACCACAGAGCCAGACCTCCTGCCTCTGCTTCCCAGTAGCTGGGCTTAAAAGTATGCATCGTCAAATTCAGTTTCTTCTATATTTTAACATAATTTTCACGAAGTTATAATTTCATATAGACTTCAAGAAGATATAGATTTTCCAGGTGATAAACCAGAGTGACATTAAGAATATGAAGTTTAAAAGTTACAATGAATATTTCAATTCTAAGTGTATTACAATAAAAGACACATTGACATTAATGTCTTTCAAAATATTCTTACTATAAACACACTTATCCCATCATTTTCGACACTGGCTGAAGTAGTTCTGGTAAAGTTCTTTTTGTAAATAACTTCAGTTGCACTGCCCTGGCTGCCACAAAGCCCTGAATCAATTCAGCCACGTTACGGTTTATGTCTAGTTGTCCCTGCAAAGCCTCATGCAATCGTGGGATGGGGACTTCTAAGTTTAAGACTTGACTCATGATCCACTGGGATTATATGTTTTAGTGCTGATGGGATTATGGGTCTGAGTACTATTGGGATTATGGGTGTGGCCCGAGGCAGATAGGATGAGCCAGAGAGCCTGAATGTAATATAAGAGAGGCAGAAAGACTCTCTCTGTTGCTCTCTGCTGCCCTGGTTGGTCAGTTGCCTCTATCACCATTTTGTTGCTGTCCCACTACCATGCACTGCTGCTCTCTGCCATGTGCCAGTGTGCCTTAGAGTCAGCCA
The DNA here is from genome assembly GCA_004027025.1 of Myocastor coypus. Lineage (NCBI taxonomy): Eukaryota > Metazoa > Chordata > Mammalia > Rodentia > Myocastoridae > Myocastor > Myocastor coypus. The sequence continues at coordinate 10,348 of PVJA010040167.1, read as the reverse complement.
AGTACGGACTGAAACCTCTAGTAACTGAGAGCTGGATAACCTTTCCTTCCTTCATTTTGGGTGTTGGGTCTTTGTCCCAGCAACAAGAGAAAAGTAACTAAGACAGAATTTGGTACTGCTAGAGTGTGGTTGTTGCTGTGATTAACCTGATCATGTGGATCGTGAGTTTATGGAAATGGTTTATGGGAACAGATAGGAAAGGTTACAAAATGTTGCTTACTTGCAAAGAGCTGGATAAGCTTTGGCTGGGTAAACTTTGGCTGTGTGGTAGGAGAGATTCTGGTCAGAGCTCAGACCAGAAGACTAGCCTGAAGCCTTGGTATAAGGAATGGCTTAAGAGCAGAGATAGGAAAGGTTTAGAGAAGTTGTCCACTTGTGGAGAGCTGGAAAAGCTTTGGCTAGTCTATAGGGGAGATTCTGGTCAGAACTCAGACCAGAAGACTGACAGAAGGCCTGCCTGTAAAGACCAGGTTGGGGAGGTTTCTGCTATGAAAAAAAGACAGCATTGTTTGTTGTACTCCAGATAATTTGTGCTATGGCTTGGCTGAAAGTCTGTTGGAAGTTTGTTCATGCCCAGAGACTTTGCCTAATACTGACATTAAGCCTGGTGGACTGATTAATCTTTCAAGACATATTTTAAAGTAGTGAACTATTGGGGCAGTGACATGGTTGGTATTGGAGGCTTTTAGCCAGATTTATGTTGAAAATCAAGAGCAAATTGCCAAGCAGGATGATTTAAAATACTGTGAGTTTGGCTAGGATAGCTGTGGTCTGCGAAGATGGAGCTGAAAGGATCTCTGTTGCTGGGAAGGAACCAGAGAATCAAAAAGATGGCCTGAGGGCATCACAGGAGGTTGGCAGCTCTCCACCCTTTGCAGCCCCAGAATTTCAAGGGAGAAAGACTTTGCCTTGAGAAGAAAGCCGCAGAGACCCAAGTTCCAGAACAGTGGCAGCAGCCAAACCAGGTTCCAAAATGACACCAGCAAGGAGAATTTGTTTCTCAGAATCAGGGTCAGAGTGCTTATCAGTCCAGGCCCTTGACCCCTACAGCTGAGAGAGAAGAAAGCCTGGCTACTGCTCCAGCTGGTAGCACTCCTTGGCATCATCCATGTGGCATTGCTTTTAGGAGCATTAGGAATGCAGGAATTGATAGGTTAAGAAGGCTTCCACCTCATTTTCACAAAGCCAGGGTGGCCAGGCAGTGTACCCCTGAAAGGGAAGTATGTGAAGCAGAGAGTGGGAAGCCAATTCTGTGGGAACCACAGAAGTTTTGAAAAGCCAGAAACATGAACTGTCTCAGGGAAACTGCAAAGAGGGAGCAAGGCTGGCCTAAGAGATAAGCCATAGAAGCTACCATGACAAGCTTCTATCATGAGACAGAGCCATGTAAGACCTTTGGAGCACACAACTCAGTACAGAATGCTTCAGATGTTCCAGTGGAGCTATGGGATTTAATGTTTGCCCTGATAGATATTGGACTTGTGTTGGTCCCAGTGTTTTATATCCCCCTGTTGTTTACAACTTTTGAAATGGTAATGTTTATCTTATACTTTGAGTATTGGATGCGTTTAACTTTTCCTTTGTACATGAGCTCACAGTGAAGAGTTTGCCTTGGATCTTGGAGACTTTGGACTTGGACTTTTCAGCAATGCTGAAACTGTTGGGACTTTGGCAACTCCTTGAAAAGGAGTAAAATGTCTTTTGCACAAAGGGATGTGCTGTGACTTGGGAGTCCAGGGGTGGAATGTTATGGCTTGTATCTAGTTGTCCCCCAAAGCTTCATGCAATCATGAGACAGGGACTTCTAGAGTCTGAGATTATCTGTTTTAGTACTGATGGGATCATGGGTCAGAGTACTGCTGGGGCTATGGGTGTGGGCTGAGGCAGACAGTCTGATGTAACATAAAGACAGAGAGACAGATTGGCTCTGTTGCTCTCTGCTGCCCTCGTTAGTCGGTCACCTCTGTTGCGATTATTGCTGTTCTGCCACCATGAACTAGATGCTCTCTGCCCTGTTCCACTCAGCTTTGGGCCAGCTGAATATGGACTGAAATCTCCAGCAACTATGAGCTGAATAAACCTTCCCTTCCTTCATTTTGGGTGTTGGGTATTTGTCCCAGCAACAAGAGAAGAGTAATTAAGACAAGCCATATATTTTCATGGTCATTTTGATTTTAGCAAAAGGCCAGAAGCTAAACAGCTAGGGAACGTGGTGGATGGAGACACCCCGCACTGTCTTTACATGCCCGCATTCTCATATTGGCAGCAGCATGCCCTGCAACTTTTAATCTTTTTTCCTAAAGACAGACAAGAGTGCTTCCAGAGCTATTGCAGCAGAATGATTAGTGCATTCAAAGCGAGGAAAAAAGTATTTTGAAGAAAGTTTATAGCATGTGTTTTAGTACAATTTTTTTAATGAAACATTTTCATTGTGTATTTCCTTCATGTAATGTTTAATTTGGTTCTATACAGCAGATGTTGTTTATGAACCAGGAGTTAAGTTATAAATTATTTAGTTAATCTATTTAATCATTTGTGTATATCTCAGAATGAGGCTTTATAGTTTTAATATACGCATGGACTATAGCTGTTGCAAATGGAATAAAAGTTAACAATCAAGAAAAGTAAAGTGACATCAAAATCAACATAGCACATTATATAGGGACCATAGAGAAACTAATCATTATTCTAGACATTTTGAGAGAAAAATTAATATTAAAATTATGTTTATAAACAAATGTAAATGCCTCCAAAATATTTGTAAATAAGGAAGGAAAAAAAGAGTTGGAGGGAGGGGAGAGAAAGGGGAAAAGCAGAGTCAAAAAGTATGTGCAGGTACAAATTCCAAAAAGAAAAAACATTCCATGTGATGAATGTTTAATATATATCTAAAATATACCAATAAAATTAGAATAAATAAATTCAAAATATCATTTAATTAGGTACACACTGAAACTTAGTTGCATGTATAAAAAGAATTGTTCAACTGCTGGGTAGTTTCTGGGGTTTGCTCATGGAAGTGAAGACGCCTAATGGTCAAATCTGCTCCCTTGGCAAAGGTCTGGAATCTCACTGTTTTGCATTGTGACCTGAGCCTTGGCTTATATTAAAAATTCCAAAGTAACACAGCAATGACAAAAAGAATGCAGTAAAAAGGAATGTTGGTGTCAAAACAGTACCAAATATACTAACAGCAGCTAAAGCACTGGAATGCAGAAAAGTAACTAGTGGCAAATGCTGAAGTAAGAAGAGCAGGCTAAGGATACAGAAGAGTTACCGCCTGCCATCCTTTGCACACTGCCCCTCGAATCCCTCTGGAGCATTAATCAGACATGAAACACACAGCAAGAGTGGATCTTGGGGTGGGCCCATGCTGAGTGGTAAGAGACTGGAGCTCATGGAAGGAGAGACTGGGTGAGCTGGGTTCGCTGAACGGGATTTTTGACTACATAGTTTTGGGGGGGATTTTGTTGTTTTGTTTTGTTTTAGATTGTTATTTAAGGAACTTAATGCTTTGAAGGAACAAGTCAGAAAGCAATAATCTTTCCATGGCAGGACTGGATCTATTACGATTAAGACCTTGAAAATAAAAATCTTGCTTCAAATTCCCAGAAAATTACTTATGAAAACATGCATGCTTCTTGTCACTGTCCTAGAAAAATGACAAAAGGAAAAGAAAAGATGGAAACTAAGTTAGAAATACATTTAACCAAAAAGATAAGAAAAACAGGAAAATAGAGATGATCACTAAGAATCTCATTTTAGTATAAAAAAAGCCATATGATATCTTCCTAGTTAATGTATTTGAGATTTTAGAGAAAGTACAATTTGCCATTACCAAATGGAATTAATTTTCAGGGTGAGATGAATTCACACCTACTGCCTGCAGATCAAGTTCTGATCTTTCTTTTAATAAAGTTGTAGTGGTGTGTGGACAGAAAAATGATTAGGGCTGTGTTAAATTCCACTTGTTTCTGATGCTCAACCTACACAGTAAAAAGCCTCACAACTATATCTGGAAATAAATTTGAGGTGATAGTAATAGATAAATGTTTAATTTCTGCTGTACTAAAGAAACAGTTTTGTATCCTCTGGCCCCAGTATACTTTGTGTTTGTTATAAGACACACTGTGGAGTAGATAACTTAGAAAGCTAGCAAAATCTCTTATTGCCAAATAAAGCTTTATGAAACACAGTCACATGAATGTTTGATGCATCTTGTAATAACTTCCGTATTTCAATTCCAAGTCATTATTTCTACATTTTGTATAGGGTCTACATAGTCTCACTATATAGATCCGGGCTCGTAGTGATTCTGTTTTCAGCCTCCCAACTGTTAGGATCACAGACCCACGCCACCACAGCCAGTCTCAATCATGGTCTCAGCACACCCCAGGGTTGGGGCCAGCACAGCCCGCCGGGGACTGAGCCCCAGCCCCTGTGCTCTGCCTAAGCAGGTGCTTCAGTTTGCTGAGCTCTCAGGCCAGCATCATTATTTCATTTGTTTTTATTCCACCATTTTTAGCTTGCTATTAAATTATATATTTCAGCATATAATCTTGGATATCATGATTTAAAATGATGAAATGATATTAAAATTTGTGCTTCTCATAATTAATATCTTATAGTTGATATTTGAATTATTTTACTTTTCTAAAACTATAATATATGCCCTTATAGTATTTAAGTGCTCAATACTTGTTTTTTAACTATATTGCAAAAACAAAATATATGCTCAGAAAAATTTACTGGAACAAAGATTGCAAAATGTGCCTCAACTATTTTTAAAATTACAAAAGTGACATATGGAATCCAGAAAAGGTATTTAAGTTGATATAATAATTTTATTCTTCCTCACACTCTCTCTTTGTCATTTCATTTCAATACTTTTACATGTAAATATATATGTGTGAGACAAAATATTTTGTTACATAAATAAAATTATGTTATTGCTATTATGAAACTTAACCTCTATATTTCACATTATATCTTGAAGTATAATTTGTGGTTATTACTTTTCAACTTTCTAAAACATAAAATATCCTAATATTCTTAATCAGATATCTTTAACATAGTACTTTTATTTTTATGTAGTATGCATAAAGTTAGAATCATGGAATCTGACACAGGAACATGGTCAATTCCTGGCATGCTGTGTCTGCCCTGCCCCCAGGGCGCTTTGAGACAGGGACTGAGACTGGGCAGGTGGCATTTGCTTGTAATCACAGCGCTTGGGAGGTTGAAAACAAGAGGATCATTCTGTGTAGTGAGGCACTGTAGAACCCATACTAAATACATAAAAATGTAAAAATAAAAGAACTACAGAATCCATGATTATAAGCAGTCCCTTCCAGTTACTGCATCTTCCTTCTCTATCATCCTTCTTTGAAGGAGTAATGATTCTCAAAGTTTTAGAGTCTGTACAATTAAAAATATTAATTTTAACACTCTTATGAACCAATTTTTAGCATTATATCAATAAATTATTGCTTGAAGTTTCAATATTTGTCATACAAAGAAACTGTAATTCAGCTGAAAATGTTGATTTTCTTTTTTTTTAAAATGTATTTAGTACAGAGTCCCTGGGTCTCACTATGCAGATTGGACTTTCTGTGTTTCTTCTGTTTGCAGCCTCCCAAGCACTGGGAGTACAAGCAGGTGCCAACAGCTCAGTCTCAGTTACTGTCTCAACGTACCCCGAGGGCGAGATTGGCACAACATGCTGGAGATTGAACTAGGGCTGCTGCATCTGCCTAAACCAGTGCTTTAGTCAGCTGAGCTTTCTGGCTGGCCCTAGATGTTGGCTATTCTGAGTTGTTCATTTTGTTAAAAAGGATAAGGTTTTCTCCCAACAGTAATAGACCTGAGTTCGGGTACTATCCATGAATAATACCCATTTACTTTGCTGCAAAATAAGAATGGGGCTTCTCAGAAAGTGACCTGGAAGAATGAAGGAGAAGATGCCTGCTAGGTAATAAAGGGTTACTCATTCTATAACCCACTTGGGAGATTAAACTCATTCAGGAAGCTTCTCCTTCTGCCTTCAATTACATTGGAGGCCATAAAACAGCTTAAGATATGTGGTTTTCACCAGCTGAGTAGAAAGGACAAAGGGCAAAGAATAATTAGCTTCTGACCTGAAAGAACTCCTAAGAGAAAGAAAACCCAGTAGAGCAGTTTCATTCTGGTCAGTTCCATAGTGTATGTGTGTGTAGAGCAGTATGTGTCCACCAGCAGCAGAAGTCTGTTTTTATGAGAATAGTACATGGTGAGGCACAAACTCCAAAGGGCACATAGGCAAAGTGGCACAAGTGAACAAAGAGGCCTAAGCTGTGAACACCAACAGTGCGCGCATCAGCCAAAGTGGTCAGAGACTCAGCCGCTGTCACATGGGGAGAAAAGGAAGTGGGTCACAGGTCGTTCCATTGCCTGACGCTTTAACAAGTCTAGAAATAGAAATATATATATATATATATATATATATATATATATATATATATATATATACACACATATAGTTAATTATTGGGATTTTAAAACATGATATGAGCTGTTCAACAATTGGCTAGTAATAAGTAGTCTTAAAACACCCAGATTGTGACTGTGCCATGCTAGTTAGGCCAGCTAGATAATACTAAGTTCTTTTAGGCAAAGCAGAATGGAACAGGTTAATTCCAAAGCTATAGTGATTCATGCATTCATTCAGTGAAGATTTAGCGAGAGGATATTAGCATATAATGCGCACTTCATATCAAATGCCAAAAGAGCAGCCACTTAAGATATAGGGTCTTGCCGAGCGTGGTGGCGCACGCCTGTAATCCCAGAACTCAGAAGGCTGAGGTGGGAGGATCGGTGAGAGTTTGAGACCAGCCTGAGCTACACAACTGAGCTAAAGGCCAGCCTGAACTGTACAGCGAGACCCTGTCTCAAAAAGACAAAAAAAAAAAAGATATAGGGTCTTTCTGTCTCAGGGTATCTACAAGCACCCAGCTCTTGCCAAATGAAGAGATATAAGGGATGCATATTCTTTTTTAGGATACCACGCAATCTGTCATTTTTCACTCACATCTTGTTGCCCAAAACTTACTAATATGGTCAGTCACTCCTTGAAAGTGGATGAATTGGTTAATTCACTGTTGATTGATTGGCTGTTGTTGCTATTATTATGACTGACAACCATGAGTCCAATGAAATTTCATGGATCTATTAAAAAAGAAAGAGCATGTGGCATTTTCTACAACCACCATCCTAGTGTCCTAGATGTTGTTAGCTAAATTCCAATTTAGAAAATCTGACTATAATAGTGTAGGTTATACTATAAGAGTATAGGTTATAGTGGTTTAAGATTCAACAGGAAATGTCCTCTTCAGAAGGAACAGTATCCAAAACAAAGGAGTAGTGCAACTGAAGACATAAGGGCTGGAAATGGGGTGCTTTATCTACCAGAAGTTTGGCCTTGACAGCAGAATGAGACTTACTCCAGAGAGAACACTGTTGACAATACAGGGCCACTGGCGCTGGCCTCTCCTTATAGAACCTTTTTAATTCCATGGAATTCTGCCGGGCTGAGAAGTCATGCCTGTATTCTAGCAGAGCAAGCCTTTGTGCAAATCAGAAGCTAGGCTGAGAAAAAGCTTTGCCAATCCATAAAAGCGCTGCCACTGTCTTCTTGAATCACTCAACTGGATCACTCATTGTTAGAAAATACTGCACCTACCAAAAAGATACAAATATTTATATTACTGAAATCAACTGCAGTGCTCAGAACTTTTTTAAACTGTGGGAATAAAGGACTTCCATGAAAGGGGCTTGCCATCTAGCTCAGTTAATTAAAGCACATGATTTGGCAAAGTCACTCAGGTGCCAGCGACCACAGTTCAATCCCCACCTTCACATGGAACATGAGGCAACAGCCTGAGCCAGCTAAAAAAAGAACCCTCTCAAGTTTGGGGCCAAGGAGATAGGTCGGTGGAATAAGTGCTTGCCCAGCAAGTGCAAGGTCCTGAGTTCCATCTCTGGTACCAACAAAATAAATAAATAAATAAAATTAAGAACTTACATGAAAATACATGATGTATGATTTTAAAAAAGAGGTGAATAGGCTTAAAATGTGCTACTAAGTATATGTCTAGAAGGCAAATAGATGTTATGATGAGATTTTTCTCTTTAGAAAATGAATCCTTAAAATATATGTCTGATTAAATAATTTTAGCGTCAAGTAAAAAAATAAATCCAGGATTGGGTAAGAAAAGACTATTCAAAAAAATTTTACTACAATAGGGAAACAGGCCTATTGTAGTATGAAAGTGAATTATTGATTACAATAAGCACTTCAGTGGTCAGCAACTGTTTCAGAGGTCAGGTAGCAAATAGCCTTTCTGCTATTGGGAGAAGTATCTTCAGGGATAGGAAGAGCCTGATAAAAGAGTGAGATGAATGGGGGGGGAAGAGAAGTAAGAAAACACAACTACACAGGTGGCTCTGACGTCAGCAGATTATCCCCCTCTTCCACACCCCAGGATAACTTCCACATTTATTTTATACCGAAAAAATTATGTGCAACAAATAAACATTCTTACATATTTACATTTGTTTTTGTTTACCAATTAGCGAAACAGTACCCTAAATCTCTGATAAAGAATATTTCTATCTATCTTAAAGGCAAAATGTGCCCAGTGGACTCCATTTTAAATGAGCATTTACTCAGAAGCTTAAAGCACTAATAATAAAAATATTTTTGATGGGACATACTATGCAGATCATACACCTAATATTTAGGCCATTCTTAATACAGTTTGATAACAAAACATCACACCCTTTTCTGGGCAAATTTGTCCAAAAGATGTTAAGCAAGTAGCTGGGGACTCCTACCCTTGCCCTTTTGGTTTACTGAAAGGCAGTTCTCACAGGTTAGGATCCATAAGCGCTGTCCACAATATCTAAGTAGAAACATTTTACCATTACTCGCATGTTGGAGATCAGCAGAGGACAAAGGTCACATACTGAGTACAGCTCCCCAAACAGGTACAAGGAAGAACAGTGGGGCTCTTTTTTGGCATTTGTTCAACACTGATTTTGCAGATGGGCTCACCTGTTAACATGTACTGGCATCAGGGAGATCAGCCCTTTTAGGTAGGAAGCAACTGCTCCAGGTATCCTTGCACTTTTTTGTTATAGATTTAATTTTATTTTAAAGAGTAAAAATAGCAGAAACAAAGGTAGAAAAACAGTAACGAGCAAGAGTACATATAGTACAGAATTTCAAAACAAGAAAAATTTAACAGTAGTTGTATTACATATTTTCATCATCAAATCTGTTTAGATTAATAGATATAGGTATGTAAGATTGGTCAAACAATGAAACATTAATTTTTTTAACTCTTCCAAATGCATTTTGTATTTAAGGCACTGTTCTAAAAAAAATTATAGGACTTGAAGATGCCAAAATGCAAGGTCCTGAGATTGATACCTGGTACTGCCCAAAATTTATTTATTTATATATTTCTTCTTCTTTTGAGTCTTTGCACTAGGGAAACTATATGATATTTGCATATGTTGGTCTCATTTATTTCACTTATGAGTATATGTTCAAGATACATTTATATATGAAGTCTTCTAGTTTATCATTCCTTATAGCTGAGTATTATTCCATTTTATGAAAATACCACATTTTTTTCAACTGTTCTTCAGATGATGGGCATTTTGGTTGTTTCCAGGATTTGGCTATCACAAATTGTGCTACTATGAACATAGGTGTACAGATATCACTATGATATGATGTTTTCAGTTCTTCTGGAAAAATTTGAAGTAGGGAGATATCTGGATTGAATGAGATTTCCAGTTCTATTTTTTAAGGAGTCTCCACACTGCTTTCCATAGTGGTTGCAGGAGTCTGCATTCCCACCAGAAGTGGAGAAGTGTTCCTTTTCCCCCACAGCCTCTCCAACATTTGTTCTTGGTTGATCTCTTTATGGTAGCCACTCTGTCTAGGGTGAGATGGTATCCAAGTGTTGTTTTGACTTGTATTCCATGGATGGCTAGTGGTGTGGAGCATTTCTTCATGTACTTATAGGCTTGTTGAGTTTCTTTCTCTGAGCAGTGTGTGCTCATCTCAAATGCCCATTTCTGGATTGGATCTTTCGATTTTGGGACCCTAATGGTTTTTAGGTCTTTATAAATTCTAGATAGAAGACCTTTGTCTGAATACTCATTAGTTCGATTTTTTTTTGAAATTTGTGGGTTGTCTTTTCACTCTGTTGGTAATTTCTTTTGAAATACCAAAAACTTCTTAGCCAAAGGAGGTCCCAGTTGTTGATTTTTTTTTTTTTTTTTTTTTTTTTTTTTTTTT
>PVJA010040165.1:8014-18771 GCA_004027025.1 Myocastor coypus | reverse complement strand
CAAAACCTTTGACTGTGTATGTATCTGCTTCCTCTTAGTCCAAAGAGAAATATATTCTTTCCTTTTTTTTTTTTTTTTTTTTCTAAGCAACATCAATAGGGAGGTAGGTCATGCCCACACACTGTACTCTGTAGAATGATTGTGAGGACAATGTGCAATATGTCAACTTTCAAAGAAAAGAAAGGGGAAAAGAAAAAAAAAAAGTAATGTGGATTTAGAAAGGTTAATGTTTAATTGTTTGATCAATCTTATATACCTATATGTATTAATCTAAACTGATCTGATGATGAAAATATGTAATATAACCATTGTTAAATTTAAACAATAAAAAATTGAAAAAAAAATTAGACGTTATCAGAAGTCCACTGAACTTCTAATTCGCAAACTTCCTTTCCAGTGTCTGGTTCGAGAAATTGCTCAGGACTTCAAAACAGATCTGCGCTTCCAGAGCGCAGCTATCGGTGCTTTGCAGGAGGCAAGTGAGGCCTATCTGGTTGGCCTGTTTGAAGATACCAACTTCTGTGCCATCCACGCCAAACGTGTAACAATTATGCCAAAAGATATCGAGCTAACACGCCACATACGTGGAGAACGTGCTTAAGAGTCCACTATGGTGGGAAACATTTCATTTTCAATTTTTTTTTTTCCTCTTCTTCCTGTTACTGGTTAGGTTTTTCGATTTTTGTTTCTTTTTCCCATGGGGTCAAAAGGTACCTAAGTACATGATTGTGAGTGGAAAATAAGGGACAGAAATCAGGTGTTGGCAGTTTTTCCATTTTCATTTGTGTGAATTTTTATCTTCATGCGGGATATGAAGCATTAATGCAAGCCAAAAATGTTTCAATGAACAAGTTTCAGCACTTCAACTTTATAACAACTATAAATAAAAATCTGTTAAACTTTTCTGGGAAATGCCAGCATTCAAATTTTTTTAAAACAAGTAAATTTCTTATTGACAGCAACTAAATGGTGTTCGTAGCATTTTTATCATACAGTAGATTCCATCCGGTCACTGTACTTTTCTAACAGTTGTCTTACATGCTAGTATGTTTTTAATGTTGTCTGTCTTTCTGTGCTGTTCCTGTAAGTTTTCTATTAAAATACATTAAACTATAAAAAAGAAAGAAGAAAGAACGAACGAAAGAAAGAAAGAAAGAAAGAAAGAAAGAAAGAAAGAAAGAAAGAAAGAAAGAAAGAAAAGTAAAATGCCTACTACCACTCTTTTACTCCCAAGTTAGGACAGGGCAGTACTGTTTCTATAAGACAGTTACTCTGATATAAGACAAGAAAGTTGTGAGCCACGCCATTTGCCTCTTAAGTAGGGATCTTCTGGCAGCCTTGGGCACATGCTGTCACCATCACTAAGGCACCTGAGAGAAATATGGGATGGTGAAGATGTGGATCAGAGTGGGCTCTGCACTCCCTGTCTCTGTCCCTGGGTAGTTTATCTCCAGCCACTAGTGTTTGAAAATGAGTTTGGGAGAGAAGGAAGGGAAAATATAAGACTCCAGTTAAATATATTTTTTTGCAGATCTTGAACTTTGCAAATACCCATTAAAACATGAGGTTTGACTTATCCTTGGAATGCTGGAATACTTCGAAATATATACATCAGTAAATGCAACACATCATGTACACAAATGAATAATAAAAACTACATGTGTATTTCATTAGGTGTATAAAAACTTTGAAGGTTTTCATGCTTTCATAATAAAAATTCTCATCATTTTAAGTATAGAATGAATCGTGACAAAATAAAGACAATACATATAATGCCAACAGCTAATGGTATACTCATTAATGAGAAATTGACTCTTTTCTCTATGATAGTGGATAAGACAAGGGATTCCCATTCTAAATGCTTTGCTTCAACATAATATTCGATGTCTTTGATTCAGTGATTAAACAACAGAAAGACATGAACACCATCCAAATCAGAGAGGAAGAAGTGAAATTGTCACTGTTGGCTGATGACGTGACCTTATATGTAGGAAACCCTGAAAAAGACTTCTCCAAATAGTTCAGTACTGATAAATAAATATACCAAAGTTACAACATAAAAATCCATATATAAAATAGTAATCTCCTCATAAAATAACAAAAAATACACAGACAACATATTAAAAGATTAATTTTATTTATCATGCTGCCAGAAATAATTAATTTTCCAAGGATATAAAGACAGGTGCATTGAAAACTAAAATGTTAAGGAAAGAAATGGAAGGAAATGTAAATAAATGTAAATATATTGTATGTCTTATGGATTAAAAGTCTTAACATTAAAATATTCTTACTATCTAAGGTAATTTACAAATACTATGTGAAGTCTTTTAAAATTCCAATGTCACTTTTCAAAGATATAGAATAATTCCATAGAAATAACAAAAATAATTTTAAAAGGTGGAATTACCATAAAATATGGCTTAGATAGCCCAGGTAATCATGAAGAAAAACAAATAAAACCGGAGCCATCACAGTATCTAATTTCAAAATACAGACTAGAAAGCTATAATAATTAAATCAGCATGAAACTGGCACAGAAACAAACTCATCAACTTACAATACACAACAGAAAGCTCAGAAATCAACCTGCACATGTATGATCAATTGGTTTCCAGCAAAGCTGCCAAGAATATACAGCGGGAAAAATCAACAAATGATGTTGAGATAGCTAGATATTCACACAAAGAATAAAACTGAACTCAAAGTACATGGAAATTAACTCAAAATGAATCAAAGACTTACTTATAAAGCTAAAACTTATAAATTTTTTAAGAAACAACATAGGAAGAAATAACATGACATTGTTCTAAGTCATATTGTTTTTTTATTTGACCTCAAATATGCAGGCAACAAAAGTCAAAATAGACAAATGGGACTTATCAAACAAATTATTTATCACAGCAAAGGAAACAGTGAACAGTGTAGAGTGACCATTGAAACACTGAATTAGAGAACACTAGTAGTCTATACAGTTCCTAAAGGGTAGATAGCCAGACTATGTAAGAAATATAAATAGCTCAATATCAAGAAAAAGGAAATATGTAAAAAGTGAACAAAAGACTTGAAAAATTATTCCCTAAAAATTGACAAAATGGCCAAAGATGCATGAGAAATATTCATCAGGTGAATGAAAAGTAAAGCCATAATGAAATACCACTTTAAAATTCTTAGATTGGCTGTCAGTGAAGAAAAAGAAAACTGAACTCTTGTACAGTGTTGGTAGAATGAAAACTAAGGCAGCCATTATGAAGAACTTTATGAAGCTTCTTCATAAATTTAAAATATAAATAACCATTTGATTCAGTAGTCTTACTTTTTGGTATTTGGTAAAGATTTCAAATCAGTTTGTCAAAGATATAAAATCGGTAACAAAGGTATTGTTGTATGTTACCCTGTTTCTGACTTTGTTTCTGATTTTTGTTCTTGCTTTTGTCTTTAGTTTTCAAAATAAAATAAAATTTTAAGAAAGATATGTCTTCATCCTCACATTTACTACAACATTTTTTATAGCAGCCAACAGATGCAAACAGCCTACCTGATCACTGGTAGCTGGAATGCAAGAAGAAAATGTGGTCACTACATGCAGTGGGATATTCAGCCTCAAAGATGAAAGAAATGTCATTTGCTACAACGTGGTGGAATCAGAAAATATTATGCTGAAAACAGTAAGCCAGGCACAGGATGACAAAAATGATACCACAAAATCTCACTTATTGGTGAACCTAAGCGAATACCTATTAGCAGAATAGCGTAGATTTGGCTACACAGCCTAGAATGGAGGAATGATGCAGTGAATAAGCATTTGGGAAAACTCTTCTCTGTTCCAAAACTAACCTTAAGTGATATCTATTAGTTCTAGAGCTGGGAAATAAATAACATGAATGAAAGATCTTGCACAGTCTTCCTGCTGTACAGTTTTACTCTCTCCTGAAAACAGACCTGCCTGTTTCAGTTACTCAGAATGATGCGCTACTTCTTTAAGGAAGCTCTCTCCGCTTCGTCCCTCTATCTTTTTTTTTTTTTTTCTTTTTTCTTGTTTCAGAACTTTTGCTTGTTTTCTTATTGATTTTTATGGCTGGCTCAGCCTGCCCTGAGGGCAGGGCTGGTGCAGCACATGGTGCCGGGGATTGAACCGCAGTCCCTGCAGCCGCCTGCAGACGCTTTAGACCGCTGAGCCATCCTGCCAGCCCCCTTCGTCCCTCTATCTAATGAAGAATGACCCAGGCTTCAGAGCTCAGATTAAAGGTTCCTATTTCAAAAAAGCATAGTTGACCCCACAGTCCAGGCCAGGAGTTCTTTATATCCACCTTATAAAACTACATTCCTTTCCTTCAGGGAACCTAATTTTTAATTATATATTCTATATAGTGTTTTGCACCCCCTAGTAATTCTCTCTAGAAAAATAGTTTAATCATGCTTATTTTTTCTAGTTTTACTTCTTAAGCTACTTCACAGTCTTGAACATAGTTGGCACTTCATAGATATTTGTCATTTAAATGAGTAAGGGAGAAAAATTGTTTTAGCTGGTGATAGAAGAAACAGATGATAACATGACTATAAATGAAGGAGTAAAAAGAAAGAACATGTAAATTATTAATAAAGAAGAAACAATAAAATGAAATTTTTAAAATAAAAAAGAGGAGAATCAAAAAATGATGGAATTCTTGAATGAGCAATATAGGAAAGTAATACAATGTATCAAGCAGATTCAAACTAGTATATAGGAACTTAAAACCTAAAACACAAGGTGGCAAAACCATTTCAATAAAAGTGAAAATAGACTTTTAGATCTTTTTTTTTTTTTTTTTTTGTCTTTTTAAGACAGGGTCTCGCTATGCAGTTGAGACTGGCCTTGAGCTCACTTTTGTAGCCCAGGCTGGTCTCGAACTCGCACCGATCCTCCTGCCTCAGCCTCCCGAGTGCTGGGATTACAGGCGTGAGCCACCACGCCCGACTTAGACTTTTAGATCTTAAAGACACCATTGCAGCTAGTGAAGAGGTAAGAAAAGATCTCGTAATAACAACTAGGATGCAAGAAAAAATAATTCAACGTCTGCAAGATGATGCAAAGATGAACAATGTAAGACTAATAGGCATCAACGAGAAAGGAGACTTACAAATGATATAAAAAGAATATGGGAAGAAGTAATAGCAGAAAACTTCCCAAATATGGGGAAACAATTTTAAATTCAGGGAACTGAAGTATATAGTACTTCCAATAATATCAACGTAATTAAAACCACACCCAGGCATCATAATCAAGATCGCAGAAATTCAGCATAGGAACAGCATAATAAAAGCTGCAGGAGAAAAGTAACAGATTACATTTAAAGGAAAACCCATCAGATTAATGGCGGATTTCTACAAACAAGTGTTGAAATCAAGTAAAGCATGGAGCAAAGTACTTCAAGTCATGCAAGAAAACAAATTCCAGCCCAGACTGCTATTCCCTGCAAAATTCTCTTTCAAGTTCAATGGAGATGTGAAATACTTCCTGGACAAAGAAAAACTAAGGAATTTCATGATGACAAAGCCAATCCTGCACAGTTCACTGAAAGATATTATAGAGAGGGATCAAAATGACCACAACTCCATGAAGAAGAATGGAAAGAACTCACCAAACAGGGCAAACAATTAAATACAGGAGGAAAAAGTACAGAAAACAGCCTTTCAACTATTCTTTTGTATATGGCAGCAGAGTATGTCCATCAGCATATTGTACAAATGGGCCTCTCCTGCATCCTATGAGTCATGATTCTGTCTGGTTCTACAGCGTGGATATCAAGGAAATAGCAGTATCTCAACTCCTCAAGTGACAACTGGCCACCAGTAAGTGTCATGGGCACTGTCTGTATCCACAACATACTAGAATTTTGTGTGATATCCTATCCCCAAACTGTTATAAATTCTGGTCATCTATTTTCCATTCCAGTACTTATGTTGTTTCATATTTTATTTTTAGTAGTTTTTACTACCATGGTAACTGTTTCTTAGTTGATGTCTTTGTATATATTAACCTTCTCAAACACGATGTGAGTACTCTGAGTTGATTACAAATTCATACATATGATACACAGCAATCTGGCCTCTAAGTTGGACTCACAATTTGATTTGCATGGTGAAATTTTAATATTTAATTCAATTTTAATTAATCAATATTTAATTTTCAAAATATTGTTTAATTATACTTTTGGTTTATGATTCATACTGTATGTCTGACTTACAATCTACTTATAGATATGGTATATTTTCTCCTAGTATTAGAAACTTTAAAAAGAAAAAATATATATAATATATACAAGGATACATACATATATATATGTATATATATGATAAATATATAGCTACTTTGTTTTAGTTCATTGAGAATAAAAGTTGGTACTAATATTATTTAGATATCTGGTCTGCATCTTGTCCTCTAAATAGCTACTATGAAGATAATAATATGCATGGTATTAGTTATTGTGACCATCCTAGTAACTTGTTTTGAAACCATTTCATTGATATTTTATCTTTTTTTCTCATTAAAATGAATAAAGAACTTTCTGATATTAATAACAGATTGCTGTAGTATACCTGTCTCATTCATTTGCTGGGGAAATTGAATAAAATTGCTGATGCAGTTTGAATTTGGAATCCCCACCCCATGACCCATGTCTTAAGGGCACGGACCTATTAGGTGTGCTATTGGGAGAATGTTGAACTTTTAAGAGATGGAATCCATTTGGAGGATGTCAAATCATGGAAGGAATGTGCAGGACAGGCTCTTGGGAGCCTGGCCACTTCCTGCTTCCTAAAAAATGATCTTCTGTCACATGCTACTGCCATGATGTCAGTGCTGCCAAAGCAATAGAGCCACACAACTACATATTGAAACCTCTGAAACTGCCATAGAGCAAGCCATGCTACTCTTCTCACTTGACTACCTCAGGTACTTCTTATAAAAATGGGAAACTCATTAACAAAATCTCCATAAATAATGACCCTTAATATGCAAAAACATGTTGCATAGCAGTGTAATAGAATTGTTCTTTCTAGACATGCCTCTAAGATAAAATTCTAGGGAGGAACGAAACACCGTGTAGTTCTGTGTGCTGGGATCATCTTGGCTCAATTTCAATTTGAACACCATTACTTAGTCTAGAATCTATTAGATAGATAATAACACAAAATAATTTCCGTAGTTCCGAAAAACCAGTATTTAATATGTACAAATCCTAAAACTACTTAAATGCAATTCTAAAAACCTGAGGAAAGTACAGTCTTGTGATTCACCTAAGGCAACGCAAAATAAATGCATTATAAAATTTTTAAATTTTATTTTGCAATTCTTGGCACATATCATAGTGTCATTGTACTGTTATCCAATAAAAGGAAATATGTATGTGAAGAAACGTCTTTAGCAATAGGTCACATTTGTTGAAATAATCTGGTCCACAGAGAAACATCCTGTTATTGCTACATCATTGCCTGTGTCCTCTGATGTAGGTTCAGATCTGTTGAAAGGAATGAGACGAGTTTTCCAATGGCCTTGACTTGATGACTTCAGTCGGCTGCACATGGTGCACAGCTGTGGACTTATTCTCCAAGTCTGCAATTTATTCTGGACTTTTCTTTTTTTCTATTTTTCCAAATACAGCATGTAATTGCTATTATTTATCAGCCTGTAAAAAATAGAAAACACACTATGACAATAAAAGCGAAGTAAAATAAAATTGTCACTTTTAACAAAACTTCATTGATTTGCTCCAAATAGCATGTGTATGTGTATGTGACCAATAGCATAGCTTCATCACTTCGAGTGCAATTTAACTAAAGCAAGACAACATCACATGTGGCATCAAGCGAAAAAAAACTAGATTCAGAACCCAACTTTGCACTCTACTAGCATTGCTTCTTAGACTATAAATGTGAGCTTACTAAGCTCTTAGTGTCCTCATTAGAAAGTTAATGTTTCAAGTTGCATGATGATCACAAAAATGTATCAAAGTACTTCAAAAAAATAAAAAATAAGAGAGACAAAGAAAGCTTCCATCAAGGGGCCTGTGGAGATAGCTTAGTAGAATAAGCACTTGCCTGGCAAAAGCAAGGACCTGAATCCAGTCCCCCGGTCTCGGAAAAAAAAAAAAAAAAAAAAAGCTTCCATTGATAACCTAATTATATAATTACTTGCCACGGTATTAGAAATGTGTAGAAACAATGAAATTAGAGCTAATATTAGGAATAAAATGTATTCTTTTAAATAATATATAACCGTGAATATCCCAATAATGTAAAAAAAAGATATTTATTATGCTCTAACAGAATTAATAGATAAAAGTATATACCACTTTGAGAGAAAATAAAGTCTTTTCCAGCCTATGATAGAAACCTTTAAAAAATTAATGCAGCAATAAAATGATGCCTATATTTTGTTTCTACAGAATTGGATTATGATTAAAATTGTGATTAAAGAACCCTGGGGAAAAATTTTCCTCAGTTGAATATCTGACTGATACATATGTATACAATTTATTTTAGAAGGAAACCAGTTTGTCATACCATCATCTATCTAAGGATATTGTTTTTATTTTTTGGCTTATTATAATTATTTATATTTAGTTCTAGCCAAGGTCACTGTTTTAAAATTGAAGTGGAGCTACACCTATAGATTGCATGAGTTATAATTACAAATACATTCCATGTTGATTAGATAGAAATATAATCGAAACATTTTGCTCAGTGAAGAACCTAGACATTTTTAGCCCATATATAATACGGGATAAAAATTTCAGCCATATACAAGCTAGTAGAAGCTATTATTTTAAAACATGAATGAATATATCATGCCCAAATCTTTTTCCTTAATCCCAAAGTAATTGGGATTAAAAATTTCATTTTTAATTCTGCTTATAAAACTGGATAAGCACATCAAATTTCGTTTTTGCATGTCAAACATGAAAACCACATTAAATGACAAAGGCATAACTTAGAACATTACCTTGGTTTCTTCTAGTTTACTTTGAATTTCTCCAGATAATAATGTGCAAGCTGTGTTCTAGAGAAATCTTTCAGGACACTACAAATTATTATATTTTATAAATGCATTTGCAAATAATCATTTAATTGAAAAATGAGTGTAGCTTGAAAATAGTAAGTACTAAATATGTTACCTTAAATCTTTCATTTGAGACAAAAATAATTTAAGATATCGGGCCCGGCGGGATGGCTCAGTGGTCTAAAGCCCCTGCTTGGGAAAGCTTGAGTGGCTTAGGGACCGCAGTTCGATTCCCGGCACCACATGCTGCACTGGCCCTGCCTTTGGGGCGGGCTGAGCCGGCCATGAAATGAGTGAATAAACAAATAAAGGTTGTGAAACAAGAAAATAAATAAATAAAATTAAAAATTCTTAAAAAATAATTTAAGATATCAACCTGATACATTTGCCTAACGTGTCAGATGCACTCCGTTTAGCATTTGTACTCTGATGTCTACTTTGCTATGCATCCGCTTTCTGTCTTGGGAAACTGACAATATTGACTCTACAGAAGACAGGCATGCTATTGAGTTAATGCATTGGGGTACCTGATATTCAATTAGGGTAGAGAGGAAAATGAGGTCAAGGTACTTATTTATGCTCCTGATTCCCTTTTCTCCAACCTATGCTAGTTTGTTCCTTCTGCCTAATAGTGGTAGAGCAAAAGAAACTTGATTTTATAAGTCACTTAAACTTTAGCTGAACCTAGGATAGCGTATGGCTCAGTGACATAAGCATCTGCCCTGCAAGTGCAAGGTTCTGAGTTTAATCCCTGGTAAACTTCAGGTCAATTAACACCTCACCTTCTTATCTTTTAGTTAACTATAAAACCCATGAAGGGAAACAAATCGCTAAGCAGCAAATGATCCAAACAAATTGTGGGTAAACTAGAACTTAAGCGCACTAACACACCCTTGATTATCGTAAACTTTATGACATTTTGTAAAATTCTAAAATGAGGTAGCGTGGTTACCATGGTTAGCTGTACAGGTATTAAAAACACACTACAAAATCTCTGGTGGTTATCGTTCCCTGATTATGCATCAGATTGCCAGCCTATCAGCAATAAGAGCCTCATTTGTTCCCATTCTTAGTCTCACATGAGGGTTTATTTGCTGAATTTTGCTATGCCAACAGTGCTATTTTTCCCCACATGATCTTTATAACAGTCTCCCTGGAGTTTCCATAATAATTTTCTCCCTGTTCCTACTAAGGTTTGCCTGCCCTCACTTTTTTAATTCATGGCAACAAACACCTGGTTACTGAAGTATTCCCTTTTACCCAATCTGTACTTCTGTCAGCAAATTCTCTGGAAAGCAGCCTTCTCAGATCATTTTTATTCAAATGTTCAGTCTGCATCTGAGGGATATCCTGACAGATATGCATGGGAACTGACATTAATACTGGAAAAAATTCACTTGCAAGTAATTGACTAAAATTATTTTTGAAAATCTTACAAAATACTTGTGATGTATATGAGCAATAATGATCTATAGACACATAGGTCGAAAAATGATTCTGAGTGTTCACCCTCGCCCAGCACCCCTGTCCCCAGGGTGCGCTGAGACAGTGATTAAGACTGGGTGTGGTGATGCGCGCCTGTAATCCCAGCTCTTGGGAGGCTGTAAACAGGTGGACCACTATGAGTCTGAGCTAGTGGTGAGACTCTGAACACCCTGTAGACCTTTCCCTAAAATACAAAAAAAAAAAAAAAAAAAAAAAAAAAAAAAAAAAAAAA
>PVJA010040164.1:0-18686 GCA_004027025.1 Myocastor coypus | reverse complement strand
TCTTTTTGAGACAGGGTCTCAGTATGCAGTTCAGGCTGGCCTTGAGCTCACTTTTGTAGCTGAGGCTGGTCTCGAACTCACACCGATCCTCATGCCTCAGCCTCCTGAGTGCTGGGATTACAGGCGTGCGCCACCACGCCCGGCTATAAGGCTATTTTTATTTTATTTTATTTTATTTTTCTTGTTTCAAAACTTTTGTTTGTTTCTTTGTTTATTTTTATGGCTGGCTCAGCCTGCCCTAAGGGCAGGGCTGGCGCAGCATGTGGTGCCGGGGATCGAACCGTGGTCCCTGAAGCCACCTGCAGGCGCTTTAGACCACTGAGCCATCCTGCCGGGCCCCTGCATAAGGCTATTTAGATAGTATCTAATGTTTTGGGTAGTCTGGTGTTTCAGCTTTGATGTAATCTTTCAAATCCCAGGAAGTCATAGCCTCGTCTGGAAGCTCTTTCGCAGCTGGCAGCGCGGAGCATCAGCTCTTTAACCTGTCTTGACCCAACTCACATTAAGGAGCAGCAGGTGCAGGTTACCAGGGAGACACGCATACAGAACACCTTCAAAGACTGTCACCAACACCTCAGCTAGACCAATATACATTGCTTAAGGCCAATTGAGAGGATAAACAAAAGTCCTAGCCAGCTCTTACACATCAATACAAGGAAATAGGGCCAGACTCAGTTGAAATAGAGACAGTCAGAGCTGGTCGGGTCGTCTTCCACAGTGGTTGAAATGTGAAATGCCACTACTTCCCCATTTTCCAGAGGCAGCAAAGGAAACTAAGACATGCAGATGTAGGCCTCCAGGCCCAGAAGACAGCCTCAACTGCAGAGGTTTGCTCAGCTGCTCTTTCGCTGACTCCTAGACAGTCACGGAGGGGTGATTGATGAAGAAAGATATGAAGCAAGACTTCTAAGAATTAGGCACACACCTATGAAGGCCTGAGCTTCCTGAATTCTGCTGTTGCTTAAGTTTTGCAAGGGTTGCATCTTCATGTTTAGGTGAAGAGCCATGACACAGTGGCAAATAAAAGAACATTTTGTTTTCTTGCCAGGATGTGAACTGCATTTGTGTCACTGTAAAAAGGGAAATGAGTCTGACTTATTTTGAGGAACAAGCCTGCTAGGGTAATTGTGCACAATCCTTGAATTCCAGCTATGATTGTGGTCCCCGCTAGTGGCTTCATCCAGGCTTATGTTGGCAAAGTAGAGTTGCGAAAGTGGAAAGTTCGTAACTTTTTAGTAAAATAATTTTTAAAAATTCTTCTCCTTCTCCTCATCCTCCTTTTGCTCTGCCCCTTTCCCTTCCCTTCCCCTTACCCTCCTCCTCTTTATCCTTCTCCTACTTTGCCTTTTTTTCTTTTTCTTTGAATGAGGACAATGTACAAGGCTACATATATCAGATAATAATTGTAGTAAAAAATGAGAGCCTTTAATTATTTAGCCCTGATTGTGCACAGGCTTCATATGATAGTCTGGCAAGTTGCAACTTAATTCTTCACAAAGTTACTTCATGTCATTTTGCAGCACTACTGGCTGGTTTTTGGATTGAGAAAGAAGATACAGAAAGGAAGAGATGTTGCCTGAGTCCAGATTGATGGTAAAGTTTAGAAACAAGTCATCAACATTGTGATAGGTGACTTTAGAGTGTGTGCTCTGTGGATTTCAGCAGCTCCTTTGTGATGACATTAAACCTTTCTATGCTCATTAGTATCTGCGGAGACTGAGACCCATCAAAGTCACAGCGGCATTCTTGTAGCCCTTCACGTGTGTTCACATATGAATCGTAACTGTCTGGGATTCAAGTTGCTAACCATACTCATCCACCTGACACACAGGTGAACTTTTTTGTCTTAGTTTTACGGAATAGCAACAGAACACAGAGGGCTTAAATAACCTACCCCAGCACATACTAGGAAGTAGTGGAACTAGGGTTCGAATCCCAGGCATTATGAGAAGCAAGGATTCTGGCCGTGCAGGGGTCTGAGTAAGACTCTATCAGTAGAGGACAGGGCACTAACAAAGATTTTTGAGGCAAGAATCTCCCTGGTAGGAGCAAAGAAAAGCACAATGGGGCTGGAACAGACAGAATGGAAATCAGTAGCGTACAAGGATCCCAGGGGATCCCAGGATGTCACTATAATTTTCAGAGTGGAAAGGTGGAGCTCCTATTTATTGAAATGGGAACATCTTGATGAGGAGTAGATGTGACTTGCACTGGATAAGTTTGAGTTTCCTGTGCTGCCCAAGGGACAGGTGAAGCAGCCTGTTGTGCAGAAGAATCTGAAGCCAGCAGAGAGGACAGGGATGAGTATGTGAAAGTGGGACTCGTCACCACTGAAGACATTTAAAGTCTCAAGAAATGGATATAGCTAGAGAAATGAAAAGATGAATTTCAATACATGGAATGTGCCAGCTTTTAGAGGTGTGAGAGGAAATAGCCACAGAAAGCTAGAGGCAGAGAAAATGTAGTGTCCTGGGAGCCAAAGGAGGGAGTATGTGGAGGGAGCCATGAAAGTGAGCTGCTGGGTGAGGTATGGTAGAGAAGTCAATGCTGCAAGTACTGTCAAATAAATCCAGTGATGTCGTAGTTACACAGCACAGCATTGTGCTGGCATGGCAGCCAGCCAGGCCTGCTCTTGTTACTTTATGCCTGGGCATCTTGGCTATGCAGCACCTTGTGACAACTGACACACAGAATCTTGCTCTTCTGCCTCTCCTTTTTCCCTCTTCTTTCCTTATTACTTGTAATTATGAAGTTCAGGTAACTGAAAATGAATTAGTTCCAAACAAAACTGTGTCCTGGGCACATCCCAGCTCCTGCAGCTTGGAGCTACAGGACAGGCAGCACATGACAGCAGGCCTACCTGACATCACATATTACCTGGCCAAGCCCTAAACTTAACATTATGCCAAGGAGATTAAGAAGTGCTGCTAAAGTCAGACTCTGACTGTAGGACTCAGTGTTAACAAGAAGACTGAAGACCATTGTGTGTGCCACTGTGGGTGGTCTGGATAGAAGCTCATGAGTTTGTTTCCTCCTTTCCAGAGAGCAGAGAAGGCTGGGCATCGGCTGATGTTGAGAAGGGTTAACTGTGGAACTGAAGAAACTGCCATACTTCACACTGATTCATGCACTTTATTGAGATAACTTACTGCTTCCTATGATGCTTATATAAATGTGCAGCTGCCTCTCTGGTATCTCTCAGTAAACCAGCAATATGATAGGAAGAACACCGGACTTGGACTCAGTCTGATTTAGCATCTGGATTCTCATTACCAGAAATGCAAACACAGTGATGCTACTTAAATGTTCAAATCCATATTTCCCCCTGCAAGATAAGGACATATTAGATGCTACTGATACTCATCCCTGTTCCCTCTCGCTAGCTGGCACTCTCATCCCCTACCAGCTAGGAGTAATGGTGGGTGATATTGTCTCCGAGCCAGGTGAAAAGCCCTCGGTGGTCAGGCAAACATGCCTGTCCTCAGGTCACACCCAGTCAGTGGGTAGCTGACTTCACCAGCAGGGACAACCTCATAGAATTTCTAGGATAAAATAAGATAGGATGCGTGTTGATGTCTAGGATGGTAGGATGAGCACTTGCTCTTACTCAAGGTAAATGTTGAAATTAAAGGAAGAAAGAAGGGCTGGCCAAACAGCTCAGTGGATTAAAGCCCCTGAAGGCAGGCGTAAGGACCAGGGATTCAATCCCCTGGCCTGCTGTGCCAGCCTTGCCCTCAGAGTGCACTGAGATGGCAACTGAGACTGTGCATGGTGGCATGTGCCTATAATCCTAGCTCTTGGGTGGCTACAAACAGGCAGATCACTATGAGTCTGACCTAGTAGTGAGACCCTGAACACCCTGTAGATCCTTCCCTAAAAATACAAAAAAAAAAAAAAAAAAAAAGGAATTAAAATAATTATACCTCTCACTAACTTACATGATTGGACTCATGATGTCAAAGAGGATAGCCATGACCTTTCACACTGTCCAAGATAGAGAATGGTTGGGACATATAATTCAAAATGTTTTTATTTTCATATGAGGGACAAGCTTTCCAAGTCATCACAAAACTGCTATCTCACAGCAGTCATACAAACATGAGACAAGAGGATGTTATTCTCTATGTCAGAATGTCTTCTTTGGCAATTTTCTGGGAAATTACCAATATTCACACTGCCAAATAAGTAAACTGTTAGGCATGGCTTACTGCTACTCTGGATCCAGTGGAAGCCAATTAAAGACTCAATTTAAATTAAATCTTTAGGGTCATGCAACCAGCTTAGTGGTCTAAATGCCTATATAGACAAGTGCAAAGATCTGGGTTCACTTCCCAGTACCACATGCTGTGCCAGCTCTACCCCAAGACTCCCTGAGCTGGCCACCAAGACTGGGAGTGGTGGCACACCCTGTAATACCAGCACTTGGAAGATTGAGACAGGAGGGATAACTATGAGTCCAAGCTACATAATGAGATTTTGTACAAAATACATACAATTAAATAGATAAATAAATGAATAAAAATAAATTAGATCTTTAACTTAAGCAACCAAGAGTAATTTTCTCAATAACTGATAATGACAATAATTGTACCCTCTATTGAATATCTTCTTTTTTTTTTTTTTTTTGTCTTTTTGAGACAGGGTCTCACTATGCAGTTGAGGCTGGCCTTGAGCTCACTTTTGTAGCCCAGGCTGGTCTCGAACTCGCACCAATCCTCCTGCCTCAGCCTCCCGAGTGCTGGGATTACAGGCGTGAGCCACCACGCCCGGCGAATATCTTCTATATGCTGATTAGATACACTCATCATGTCAACTCATCCTTCAAGGAAATCACAATTATCACCAACTTGCACACATGATAGCAGAAATTTCATAGTTTAACAAACTGCTAAATGTTACATTTAAAAGGCTACCTATGTCATATTTAGAGTTGAGAGCCACACCACTCTCTGTAGAGCTAAATTAGATTCATGTCCATGGTGTTATTTTATAGGTCTGTCTGCTTCTCAGCACAACTTGTACAAGGAATTTGCTCTCCTCTCTCTGGCTTTAACTCTATTTTTTCGTTGGTTGGTTGGTTGGTTGGTTGAACTAACCTGCGCTTTTATTTGCTGGCTGGCTAGTTGGCTGGTTGATTGGTTAGTTTTTATCTCAGAATGGGGTTGGTAAAGCTCAGCAGAGCAGTCACAGCTGGAGCTGTCCTTCAGTTGCCTGTAAGAGCCTCTCCAATTTCCAGGGACTTGATATTTTCACATTGAGTACCGGTAGCTATGTTATTTCTGACCAAATCCAGTAGAGTTAGCACTGTGATAAATATTTCTACCTATGCTGTCTCATTTAATTCTTGGAATTGCCCTATCAGGTAGTAATGATTGATTCTCACATTATATGTAAGACTCTTGGGGAAAAGAGATTAAACAAACAGGATGGAATCTCAAAACAAATCTAGGATGTCTATTCTAATGCATTCTACTCCAGAACCCATGTTACTTTTATTTGACATTGCTGTATATTACCTATAATTATATTATCTATAATCTTTTTTATATTTTTTATTACTTTTAATAAGAACAATGAGATGGTTTCAAAACACATTAGAGGGACAGCCACAATAATTAATAAAATACATATTGTTATCTTCATAGTAGCTGTTCAGAGTAAAAGATACAGACATGATAACTTTTCTAAACACTATTGGTTCAATTGTTTCTTCTTACTGAGCTAAGGAAAGTAGCTGAATACATAGTCCAATACTCCATAATACTAATGGGTTATCAGCAGAACTGGCAATGTCAGAAGCTGTTGACTTGAGCCTTTTAAAGCTCAGCATAGTAATTTGGCTTTATTTTTTATGTGTCGTGGTTAAACATTTCTGCTGGGTGGTTAAGGTCAAGTTAAAGCATGATATATATAACAAAACATGTAACTTTTACATCTAACAAGGTTAGTCAAAATCCCCTTAGGATTTACCTTCAAACCATGTACAGAGATTTATAGAACTTTTGTCAGTGTCAGCCATCTGGATGAGTCATGGCCTTTGTTTAAGCAGTTTGTTCTCTGTGAAAGCCTGAGAGAATGTTTTCTCTCTAGGTGACTCTCCTTAGGCACAATATACATCATTGATCCGTTTCCTCTGTGGTCCCATAATGTCCTTGAACAGAAAATTTGGGACACCACTGAGTTATAGGATATTACATTACAGGTTCTCTTATGTCCTAAGTCCTAACTGACCTGGAAAGGCTAGGGCCAAAATATTGGCTATCCTTGTAACCCTTCTTTTTCTCTAATTTTATGGTCTACAAACTTAAGTTCTTCACCCTCCAGAAGAGAAGCTTAGTGATACCATTACTCTAAAACGTAGGTACATGATCTTAACATCATTGTCTTTCTGAATATCAAATGTCTTAGACTTAACACGGAATCAGTATTTTCCATCAATCATTGATACTCTAATAAATTCCTATGGAATGTGGCAAAAAAGTTACAGTTTTACAAAAAAATTTAGAAACTTAAACATATACAAAATTGTAGCAGATCAATTCTATGGCATTTTTTCCTTGTCTCTTATTCTTTTTATTCCCTGTATTTCTTTCTTTTTTTTTTTTTTTTTTTTTTTTTTTTTTTTTTTTTTTTTTTTTTTTCTTGTTTCAGAACTTTCGTTTGTTTATTTATTTATTTTTATGGCCGGCCCAGCCTGCCCTGAGGGCAGGGCTGGTGCAGCATATGGTGCCGGGGATCGAACCGCAGTCCCTGCAGCCGCCTCAGCTTTCCAAAGCAGGCTCTTTAGACCACTGAGCCATCCCGCCAGACCCCTCTTATTCTCTTTTATTACCCTTTTTTTTTAAACAAACACTTACTTAAGAGAAAATATAACAATAATTGAAATTACATTAGAAACTATGCACATCTAAAAGACCAGAATGACAGGCATTTTAAGCACGGTTTTAGTATTACACATTGCTATTCTGAGGGTCAAATACCTATTGGAGGTTTTTTTGGACCATTGTCTAATTCATCCTGGATATGTAAGTGTGAAATTTTTTTTTTTTTAATTTTATTTATTTATTTCTTGTTTCAGAACCTTTGTTTATTCACTCATTTTTATGGCTGGCTCAGCCTGTCCCAAGGGCAGGGCTGGCGCAGCATGTGGAGCTGGGGATCGAACCGCGGTCCCTACAGCCGCCCAAGCTTTCCCAAGCAGGCGCTTTAGACCACTGAGCCATCCCGCCGGGCCCCTAAGTGTGAAATCTTTATTTCTACATTTTTTTTTTTTTTTTTCTTTTTAGTACAGAGCATCACTGTGCTGTTCATAGTGACTCTGAGCTCAAGCCATCCTGCCGAGTTGCCGGGACTGCAGGCATATGCCACCACAACCAGCTCTACCTTGCCAACATTGGTCTCTCCCAGAGGTCTCATTTAAGTGCTGCTATATTGTTATGCTCCAATGGGAACATGATAAGGGAGAAAAACTGTGAAATGTTTCAGACAATGTGACTGCTAAAGAGCAGGCTACTCTGTAGGTGTCTGGAATGTCTAATATTTCAATGTCATTCTGGTTACACAGTTCAGAAGCAGAAAGATATAGGTAAAGGTAAGTTTGGAGGGTTCAGTGACTGCCACAGATAAATACAAAGTATGAATAATTGGATCAGGTTGACATGATTTGACAACGAGAGGAAAGAATGTCACCAAGCAAGTATCTCAAATTTCCCATAAAGTATTTCTGGCATTGTCTTCCTTTCCCTTAAATGCTCTTTTAAATAAATTTTTTAAAGGAATATTGATCATTGTCCCATTCAAGGGTGGTGCTGACACCACACAGTGACTGCTGCGAATCTATTCTGAAAGACAGATTTCAAGAGCACCGGTGAATGACAGCAAAATTCTCCTTCAGCAAACATTAATTGCATTAACAATTGTTCAAAACCCAAGATACTGACGATTGTTGTTTGCTTTTTAAGTGTGCCACCATAGCCCGCTCTACCTTGCCAATATCGGGAGAAGGGTAAAAGAAACCTTAACTCGACCTGCACTTAGGTAGCATGCAGCAATGTTAAATAAAACTTACCTAAACTCTGGGGTTGAATGCACTAGAATAACCATGCTAGATTTGCTTTGTGACTTTAGTTCTGTGTGACTTTAACCAGATTGTTTAATCTCTTAGTTCAAGTGGAAAGCAACAAAGAACCTCAACTAGATCTATTGAAATCTTTCATTTAAAAATTTATTTTCCTGGAGTCGGGTGTGGTGGCTCACGCCTGTAATCCCAGCACTCGGGAGGCTGAGGCAGGAGAATCAGTGCGAGTTCGAGACCAGCCTGGGCTATAAAAGTGAGCTCAAGGCCAGCCTGAACTGCATAGCGAGTCCCTGCCTCAAAAAGACAAAAAAAAAAAAAAAAAATTATTTTCCTAAAGGTTGGTCGGTTTACCTTGGGCCAAGGAATGAAACGTCGGAATGTCACACCATTAGATTGAAGTCCATATGACCCCAGACAATAGTTCTAAAAAGCGCTGATCTTAAATTGAACCCAGTTAAAAAGTGTAAAAATTTTGCTGATATTACTTGATTATTGAATGCACAGTATATTTAGTTTTGTAAAAGCTCATATAATAAAGGATGTTATGATTTTAAAACAAACACACATACTTATCAGAAATTTGAACCTAAATATACAAAATTTAACAATTTTTTCACTGAGTGAGGTGACACAAAACAAAGCAGATTGTAGCCTTGCTGTAGCTGTGCTTTGAGAAGCCACAGCTTCTTTTACTGATTTGCTTAAGAAACTTCAGAGCGTGTGACACTTCCTTCCACAATTACTCGCAGTGAGAGCCAGGCTGGTGAAGTTTCATGTGTCAGTTTATCACTAGGACAATCGGGATTGGAATGGTAAGAGGAGATCAGCCCCTCCTTTAGTAGATGAAGAACCTGATGTCCAGGGAGATTACGTGGCTTTCCCAAACCACAAAGCGGCCACGCAGTTGAGCAAGTGCTCAGAGCCCATGTTTCTCAGGTGGCCAGTTTAGAGTACCTGAACACACTGTAAATAAAAGAAGTAAAACAATTTACTGTGTACAATTTAGAGTCAGGGCAGACTCTATTACCCCAGGTACATCTATCTTGGTGAGCACAAAGCAAGAGAGTTTAATGATTAACAATTAGGTAAATGATTTTTAAAATTATTATTTTGAAGGGAAAAAGATAAAAATAATAATGAAACTCAGTTTCAAAGCAAGTTAGTAGAATGGTTACAAGAATTAACATATTGTGAATTGTTGTCTTCTGAGTAGATATTCATGTATAAGGCATAGGCAATAAATGTTAGTGCAAACTTTTCTTTTTAATGAACTAATAAAAACTAGCTGTATAGCTATCTTTTTTTTAATGTTTCAAAATTTATTGATTCAAGCTGGGCATGGTGGTGCACTCCTATAATCCCAGCACTCGGGAGGCTGAGGCAGGAGGATCGATGTGAGTTCAAGACCAGCCTGGGCTACAAAAGTGAGCTAAAGGCCAGCCTGAACTGCATAGCGAGAACCTGTCTCAAAAAGACAAAAGACAAAACAAAACAAAAAACAAAAACAAAAAACTCACAAAATTTATTGATTCAATAGTACTGAATACAGAAAAAACGGATTCCTGGTTAAGCATATCCCACTGTCCAGGCAATGGTTATTTTTAAAACTTATCCAGTATTGTCTTGACCATTATGGAAAGCAGACATTATCTTGTGACCTCCCAGCTCACATGCAACTCCTTACAGTCCTAGCTTGGTCCTCCTCCAAGTGTCTCCTCTTGGAGTTGGACCTGATTTTATTACCTGCCTACATACAAATCCACTGAGGGATGGGGCGATTCTGCTTTTGCTTCTTTGCCAGGAATCGTTTGATTCTGAACGTCTTGTGAGAAGACATGGTTAGGGTAGGAGGCGAGAGCACGCACTAGATGGCGGACTGATGCAGAAGAGCTGTATAGCTATCTTAACTATCTCATGCATACATACACATTTTTCTTTTTTCCTCTTCCTTTACCCTATCACAGCTTGTCTTTTCTGTTGAGCAGTTCATTCCTAGTTCACAGTATCTGCTGTACATTTGGGGTCTCCGTAACAGCTTTATCACCAAGTGGTGTCAATTGCTCAGTGAAAGACAAATGAGTCTAATGAGTTTAAATCTGTACTAAGATTACAAATCCATGTGGCATCACAGGATAAGAATTCTCTATGGAGTTTCTGATGTATGGCTGAGTTTTTGTGCCACTAATGAAGTTTTTACTTTTTAACATTGAAAACTTTTGTTCCATGCTGTTGTAGAAATTCTTTAAAAGCTTGAAACAGTAAATAAAATCTGAAAGGTACAATAGATACTGTGAGAGGAAAGAAACTGTTCAAAGGAAAGAAAGAACTCAGATGAGGGAAAGGACAAAAGAAAGAAAGAAGGGAGATATATTTAGGTGTAAACATAGGACAGCTTGGATAACTGATGATTTCTTGCTGGTCTACTGAAAGGAGCTGTTAATGCTCACGCTATTTTTCTTTCTCCTTTTTCTTTTATTTTTTTATTTTTCTTTTATTTTTATTTTTATTTATTTATTTTTTTTTTGGTCTTTTTTGAGACAGGGTCTCGCTATGCAGTTCAGGCTGGCCTTGAGCTCACTTTTGTAGCCCAGGCTGGTCTCGAACTCACACTGATCCTCCTGCCTCAGCCTCCCGAGTGCTAGGATTACAGGCATGCACCACCACGCCTGGCTCTTTTATTTTTTTAAAGTTTTGACCAGATTTGTATGCTTCTATCTGGTAATCAGAACAACTAATTTGAAGACAGCAATAGGCAACATAATAAACATTGTTGAATAAAAAACAAACATGGTCAAATGATTGCAGCGTCTGTAGTCATATTTGTACTCCAGGCTTGGAAAACACAGCAAAACATCACCCAACTGAAAAATGAAGAACATGGTTTCTGCTGTAGGGTTTGGGCTGGATGACTTCTAAGAACACTTTTAGCTTTCAGCCTAGGTATTGCACTCAAAGCCCTGTATTTGTGATCTGTTATGTACAATAGAATCGATAAAATATTCTATTCTGCTGCCATCAGCAAAAGGGAAGAAATTCAACATTTGGGATTATTTGTTAGTGGTTTTAGTATTTCTGAATCCATATATCATAAAACTTTATTTTTAAGGGAAGGGTCTACAGGGTGTTGAGGGTCTCACTACTAGATTTGACTCCTAGTGATCAGCCTGTTTACAGCCTCCCAAGAGCTGGGATTACAGGTGTGCACCACGATGCCTAGACTCAATTGCTGTCTCAGCACACTGCGGGGGGCAGGGCTAGCACAGCAGGCTGGGGGATCAAATCCCTGGCCTAGTGCCTGCTTGCAGGTGCTTTAATCTGCTAAGCTACTTGGTTGGCTCTGTCATAGAACTTCAAAATAGTCCTCAAATAAAGACATGTAGAAAAAATTAAATTAAGCAAGTTACATTTTAAAATTATGACACTGAAATGTGAACACCACACATACCATTTTCTTTGTAATATTTTCATTATGCAGTTACATATTTTTTGATGCTATTTTTCTTTATTTGGTACAAGGTCTTACTATGCAGTTCAGCCCTCACCAGGGCTGGGGTTATAGGCATGTGCAAGAACACCCAGTTTCAGTGGCCTGTACAGCAGGTAGTACTGGCAATAGAATCTGGGTCCTTGCTCATGCTGAGCAGGCGCTTACACTGCTGCACTATATCTTCAGCTGCAGTTATATGTTTTGCAGCTTTTTTTTGTAGTCTAGGCATTTTATTTATAATGTTTTTAATTTTTAATTTTTTTAATTTTTAAAATTCATTTTATTTTTTATTACTTTTAGTAAGAAATAACACTATGATAGTTTCAAAACACATTAGTAGTACATTTGCAACAATTGGCACATTGCATGTTGTCCTTATAATAGTTATACAGAGCACAGGGTGTGGACATGATACATTTTCTAATAGATATTGGTAAGGAAAGAAAAAAAAAGAAAGAATGTCTTCTTTTTGAACTGAGAGGAAGTAGTTGTATACATAGTCCAATGTCCCATAATTGCTTTGGGTTACTGGTGAAACTGGCAATGTTGGAGGCTGTTGATTTAAGCCTCTTACAGTTCATCATACTAATCTAGCTCTGAGTTTTATGCCTCATAATTAAGCTTTCTGCTGGGTAATCAAGGGCAAGAAAGCAAGACCCGTATAAGAAAACATTCATATTTTTTATCTTCCAAGGTCAAATCCCCTCAGGATTTACTTTGGAACCATGTACAGTGCTTTGTAGAACTGTTGTCAGTGTCAGCCTTCAGGATGAGTCATGGCCATTGTTTAGCCGGTTTGCTTTCTGTGAAAGCCTGAGAGGATGTTTTTTTCTCTAGGTGACTCTCCTTAGGCACACTATACTTCATTTGTCCCTTTTCTTTGAGGTCCCATAATCTCTTTGACCAGAAAATTTGGGACACCACTGAGTTATAGGATGTTACAGTATAGGTTCTCTTATGTCCTGAGTCCTTGCTGACCTTGAAGGGTTAGGGCCAAAATGTTGGCTATCCTCATAGCCCTTCTTTTTGTTCAATTTTTGGTCTGTTAACTTACATTCTCAACCCTCCAGCAGAGAAGCTTCGTGATACTATTACTCTATAACATAGGTAATTGAACTTAACATCACTGGCTTTCTGAATATCAAACATCTTTGACTTAGCTTGAAATTGGTATTTTCCATCAATCATTGATATTTTAATAACTTTCTATAGAATGTGATAAAAGCAGTTGCACATTTTTACACAGACATTTAGAAATCCCAGGATGTACAAAATTGTAACTTGTCAAGCTTATGGTATTTTGCCCAGTTTCTTATGTTTTGCAGCTTCTTTACCAAAGTATTTTGTGAGCTAATGCTGTTATATTGGATATGCATAATAAGTGAATGAGAGAGAGTTGTAAGTTCTTAGAAATAAATTCGGAGTGGTTGTGACAATTCAATAACTGAATACATGAACAGTGCTAAGGCTAGTGGCACGTGCATAGAAAAACACTGTAAAATATCTTCAGCCACAGCCAGGCATGGTGGTGCATGCCTATAATTCTTGCACTTGGGAGGCTGAGGCAGGAGGATCAGTGTGAGTTTGAGACCAGCCTGGGCTACAAAAGTGAGCTCAAGACCAACCTAAACTGCATAGAGAGACCCTGTCTCCAAAAGACAAACAAAACAAAACAACTACTTGTTATAGCAAAACTCATCAGTATTAATATTTTTTCAGTGAATAAAGCTTTATTTTTCATAAATTTAAATTTATGTGATAAGACCCAGTGAGTTCTACAGTGTGTAATATTACCAGGTATAGACAGTTCATTTTTGGAATTGAGAAATCACTTTTTTTTTCTACTAACAAAGTGAGCTAAATCTGACTCATGTAATCTAGGGTTATTCTGGAGCTGGTATCCTAAGTCATACACATTTGTAATCGTTTTATGTGATGTGTACTTCCCTTTAGAAGTACTGGGAATGTCCATGACACAAATAATTTCTGCCCACTCATGATGGCTTTGATTTTTTACTTGTTCCCTGAACCACATATTTTTGTATTGTGGAAAAAAGAATAACTTTACTTTATGTTATTAAAAAAGACAAATCAAAAGGGAGGTTCTGCAAAAGAGGAATGACAAGGGAAGAGACAAAAACGTTTGAGAATCTAGGAGTAGAACATAGAATTAGATTGGGAATTTTGGTAGCAGTCTTCCCTACGATTATGCTTGGAGCTAATGCTTGACTTGAATATTCCTAAGTGACTTCGGTTTTCTTTTTTCTGCTCTATGCAACATTAACCTGAAGAATGAATGAAACTTACTTTGTTTGCAATGTACTAAGCCATGTGCTGGACATGATGGAAGAGATGGAAGATTTGAAGGACCCAGCTGCTGCCTTCACAGGATGAGCAATTTAATGAGAGAAAACATGAACATATACAGGATGACGAAGTCTCGCCAAGCATGATGGAGTTGCTGGAGTGGTACGGATTCCCAGGAGTCTGCCCTGGACCAGCTCATCTCCCTCAGCAGCAGTGGTGCTTCTACAGGCATGGCAGAGAGCTGGTGGCCCCTCAGGTGGGAAATCCTTCTCAAAATTCCTGTTTTAAATTAAAATATACAGGCAATGTTTTCTACTTGATATTTTTTCCTTGCTTACTTCAGCATACCATAAAAGTAAGATTTTACTTTTTGCATAGCCTGCAAGTTCATGCTCCAGGGATATGCCCGTGTTGATCATGTGGCTTCTGGTACACTTCAGCGTGGAGCTGTGCGACGCAAGGAGTCAGGGTTCCCCAATTTGGTGGTTAAGTATGTGAAAAAACACAGCCTACAAGTGTTCCTACTTCCAATTTCTTCATGTGTCACTCTAGTTGCCTATACATTCCATTAAAGGCTGTGATTCATAGTCTTAAATGCATCAGTGCTTTCTCCTCCAAGCATTAATTATAGGCTGTTCACATTCCAACACCATTTGGATTGATAACTGACAGGAAGAGAAAAGGATTAAGGGAAAGTATATTTCCAGTGGGAGCTGCATAGTGACCACAGTAGTACAGGTACCTGTGCTCTCTGAGGGCCTTCTTTTTTTGTTTGTTTTTTCTGTCTGATGCAATATAAATCTGAAGAGAACATGTTTGCAATCATTCCGGGAATAAATAAATCACAACATGAACATTCTCCACCCCCTTCTGTGCCCTCAATATAGACATCAGGGGCTGGGGAGATAGCTTCGTGGTCTAGGCATTTGCCTGGCAAGCACAAGGACCCAAGTTTGACTCTGGATATCGCTGTGCTGACCCCAGAACCCTGAGTGTGCTATGCCAGCCCCCAAAACCAGGCAGGGTGGTGAATGCCTGTAATATCAGTACTGGGGAGGCTGAGACAGGAGGATTATTAGAAGTCTGACCTGCATATTGAAACCCTGTACAAACAAAAAGATAAAGAAATATTTTAAATGTAGAAAGAGTTTCATTTAACAATAACATTATAGTAGTTGCTGCAGAGCAAGGGACAATAATTTACATTATAATTTGCAGGTTAACTAATGTTTGTACATTCAGAATATAAACCATAGGTATAAAGGAATGTTGTCTTTTTCTTTTTTCAGTATTGGGGATTAAACTCAGGACCCTGAGCTTGCCAGGTAAGTGCTTATTCCACTGAGCTATCTCCCTGGCCCAGGAATATTGTCTTGACAAACACTTCCAAATCCAATACTTAGATTTTTAAAGAAATTTCAGGGCTGGCCTGATCTCAGTGGACTAAAGCACCTGCTTAGGCCACCTGCTTAGTGTAGTGGCCAGAGTTCGATCCTCAGCCAGCTGTGCTGGCCCTGTCCCTGGGCCATGCTTAGATGGTGACTGAGACTGGGTGTGATGGTGCATGCCTGTAATCCCAGCACTTGGGAGGCTGAAAACAAGAGAATCATTACAAGTCTGAGCTATGTGTAGTGAGATCCTCTAGACCTTGTCCTAAATACAAAAGAAAAAAAAATTCAGTGGAAGACATTAGTAAGTTTCAACACAAATTCATTTTTACCTAACACTATGCTCAGTATTTAACACATCTTTATTTAATGGCTGGTAAAAGGTAATGAAACAAAGAGGTTAATCAGATAAGGCATGAGGGGAGATCACACTGTTGTGGTTATGGTCTCAGTCAATTCATCATTTTATATTACATGTGTATTTTGGTAAGCTACTATTGTAAAAGCAAATCATCAAAACTTCAAATGAGAGGCTTTGTCACTTCACTAGGAATGATTTTTATAATTTTGTGATTTCTGTCTGCTGCCACCACAAACATCCATGGGTGTGTGTGGGGAGATGTGTGTCTCTCTGTACAGCTTTCTAGAATCTCTCGATTCTGGTGCCAGTTGAGTAACACTGACAAGAATCTTTGTTTTGCATGGGAACTAAGATTGCCCACTTTGTGCTAGAGACAGGCTGAAACTCAGATTTTACTGATTGGTTATTGATTTATTGCATGTGGTTAATTAGAAGCTAGACAGGTGTCTGAGTTACTCACTGTAAATCTCAATCTCCTCTCTCAGGAAGGAGAGGAAAATTCTTTCTTTCTCCCTAACCTCAGTGTTGTTTATAGGTGAAAGTTATTGGAAATGTGTCTGTTCTTGGCTATGTTTCTTTCTCATTGATTTAGCATCTGTAAGTAATCCGATACTCTGTCATCCATGAGGTATGTGTTACTTTTACTAGTTACTTTTCTCTCAATGCTGTAACTGAGATGTCTTTTAGTTTAGATCCATGCACATGTCTTGTGTTCTAGGTCATTTGTGATTTGGTGTTTGTGATTTTAGTAAAGAAATCATCAGAACTGGTGACTTCCTAAAAATTAGGCAATAATTCCAAATAAATTAGGAAGGAATACGCATGGAAGAAAGTGCTGCATTCTGATAGATTTTATTTAATCCTTCTGTTGGACAATGAGAAGAAAAGTTCATGCCTAAGCCTGTCTGGTCCAAGATTACCTAAAGCAGTTGAAATTTCTTTCATAGTATTCTTTAGTTCTTTTATTTGATGCTACCATAAAATTTATTAGTGCTTTTCATAGAAATAATCTACAAAATTATTAGAATATTTTAAAAGACTTTAAACACTTAGAGGTACAACATGGAACTAGAACTAAGTAAAAATGGAAGTAGGACAGTTTGGGAAAGCAGTGTCTTGCTTTCTGGTTTTAGGTTAATGGGAAGTTGGATGAACACTTTCCTGAGTTTAGTAGATCTAATTAGATTGGACATGCTCTGTATGAAAGCAGATGTGGTTAGTCAGGTAGTGGACAGGGCAGAACTCTTCCGTAAGAAGCTTCTACTAGGTCATGTTCAAAGGGGTTTTTCTCGATGCAACATATTTTTCCTAACATAGACTTCTGCCTTTCTTGCATCCTATCCTTTGCCAGAAACATAAATAATTGTCATGTGGAAATTTTACAAAGTTTTAAAATAAAATTCATACAGCTTCCTCTACCTTTCTGTGGCTTCTGGTTAGAACTCTGAGGCATATTTAGGCATTTGGCACTGATCCACGGCAAACAATGCCTCATTATTCTTATTCTTGAGACATCTGTGATGGGAAATGCATTGAAGAGAGGGGACGCGAAGGGAGATTTCTCCAGACCTTGGGAAATTCCACTCGCAGTCCAGGGGCCCCTAGCCATGCCTCCTGGGGCTGGTCAGTAGCGCTGTTGCACAGGACTTTGTGAGTCACACCCCAGGAATCTGGGCTGGAGGGAGCCTGCAGGAGGAGGCAGAGGGCAACGGAGCCCCCTAGATAGGAAAATGCATGTGTCCATCAGGGAGACGCATAGGACAGCATTTCTGACAGCACGCTGGGCCAAGCAGTGAGCTTAAACTGCCGCTGGACCAACATCACCAGTGACACCTGTGTGTACGGTAGATAAGCAGCCCCTCAGGAATCCTGCACTCCTGACATAGCCTGCAGGGGTGGAGCCCAATAAGCTATTTCCCAGGCCTTGGAAGCCTCTGATCCACTAGGAAGAGGAGGACACTGTGGGCTAAGAGAACAGAGGCCATCCGGGCCTTGATCCGTGGGAAGGTGATGCTGCCCGGACCCATAGCTGGAGCTCTATGCTTATCGAGAAAAAAGTAAGAAAGAGGGTAGTCTCAGTATACAGGGCTTAGTGTCAAGAACTCAAAGTAGAAGTGAGTAAGTGGGGTGAGAGAACCGGGAAGTCCGAAGGGCCCAGTGAAATGGGCGTCTATGTGCGAGGAGCGTAAATTAAGAGCCACAGATCAGGCAGACGCTACAGGTCAAGTCTGAGTGAGACAGCGCAGGGTTACCGAGGCACAGAGTTAATGCTGGGAAGAGGCGCAAGGGACAAAGTTGGACTTCCAGCTTTCCCTACTGGACTTGGGCCAGAGAAAGCAAGACGGAGCCCAGCATGGCGGGGCTAGGAAGGAGCAATTCTGAATGGCACGAGGTCAGGAGAAGACTTCACGGGGCCACAGGTCACAAGTGATAGGTGTTAACAGTGTTGAAGTAGAGGTGCTGGCTGGCAGCAATTTGACAAGTGTGTAATGTGATTACAAAGAACATACAACTGTGTATGCGGTCTGGGGCTGGCCTTGAAATGGATGCATGTGAGTTCACGTGACTCTGGAGATAGGGTTGGAAATCTCTCTCTAGGTGGTAAGACCACAGACATTTGTTACCTTCTTCGTATTTGTGTTATTTCCCATATGTTTACACTGAGAGCAAAGCATATTTATAATCAGAAACCATTAGTGTTAGGGAGGGAAGCGAGAAGGGACAAAGGATGAGGAGGGCAGGAGGGAGTGTCCCATCGTATTTGGATGCAGTGTGGTGTGATTTATGGGAAGTCAGTGTGTTTCTGTGAATAGATGTTATAGCTGTAACAGGAGCTCTTTGAACTTAACTTACGTTAAACATCTATTTCTGGGCAGGTAGCTTTAAACCTATAGTCCCACAACTGGGAAAGCTGAGACAGTAGATCACTTGATCACTTGTGTTCAGCCTGAGCAAGGTTCAATCTTAGATGGGGAGTGAAGAGAACAAGGGAAGGGAAGGGGAGGGGAGGGAAGAGAAGAGAAGGGGAGGGGAGGGAGGGGGAGGGGAGGGGAGGGAGAGGAAGGG
>PVJA010040163.1:0-18676 GCA_004027025.1 Myocastor coypus | reverse complement strand
AAAAAAAAAAAAAAAAAAAAAAGAGAGAGGAAAAAAAAAGAGTAAAAGGCTAACAGGCAAAGTAGTATCAAAGGAATAGTCACAGCAGCAGCTAATCAAGATTTATGAGGCTGAGGGGCCCGGCAGGATGGCTCAGTGGTCTAAAGCGCCTGCTTAGGAAAACTCAGGTGGCTGCAGGGACAGTGGTTCCATGCTGTGCCAGCCCTGCCCTTAGGGCAGGCTGAGCTGGCCATAAATATAAACAAACAAAAGTTCTGAAACAAGAAAAAAAAAAAAAGATTTATGAGGCTGAGAAAACTGCTCTGCTCAGTGCCATAAGCACCTGTGCAAGGTCTCAGTTTGATTCCTGGTATGAAAGAAAAAGAAAAAAACAAAAACAAACAAACAAACAAACAAAAAACCAGGGAGACAGGGAGGGTTTTTTTTTAATGTATTTAAAACAGGGTCTTACTACACAGATAGCACTCATAGTGATCCTCCTGTTTTCAGCCTCTCCAATGCTGGGATTATAGGCATGCACCAACACACTCGGTCTTAGGCCAGCTCATTTTACCTGGGGGTGGGGTCAGCACAATGTGGTGTCAGGGATCAAACCCTGGTCTCCACGCTTGCCTAGGCAGGTACTTAGACCACTGAGCTATCTCACTGGCCTAAGAAAGGAGGATTTATCACAAAGCTACAGATACAAGATTGACAAAGTGCCAGAATGGAGGGTTTGTGAAACCTAGGTGTGTGATGTATTGTTAGGAAAGGAGGAATTAATTCTCATGAACAGAACTGTGATCATTACTTGGACCAGACCTATAGTTGTGGCTCTCTCTAACTGTCAAGGCTGATTACACCTTCTCACTCCATCACAATCACAAGGGACAGTGAGAAAGCAGGGCATCTTGCCCTCTCTTTGACAGGCTCCTGAAGTTCACAGAAACCACAACATGGCATTTCAGTGTATTGGAGGAAGGACAGGGAAAGACCCATAACATCAAAGACTAGGCAAGAGAGGTCATCTAGTAATGCAGAAAGACAAGGAGAAAGAAAGGACTCACAGAGAGCCCAAGGCCACAGTGTTGCCAGTTCTTGGGTCACTATTTCTATTAAGCCTCCAGGCAGGGCAGGAATTATGTATGGTCTCTAGCCCAGGAAAGAGAACCAGCAATTCAGAGGCCAGCCCCAGGACGTGATGGTAGCTAAGATGCAGACTTCAGGGACTTACTTCTTTTGCAAAGAAAGGAGGACTTCTCATAGCAGCTCTCGGCATGCCAGCTGTGGAGGTCATGGTGCCGCAGTGTTGGAAAGTGGAAGCACTGCAACTGGGCGCAGTACACGTTGTCATTCTCAGACATAGCCGATGCAAAGGTAGGGTCTGGGGGCAGGAACACCTCTGAGGAGCCTGTTGGAGGAGAAGAAGCTAAGGATAGGCAGATGGCTATGCATAGTCCTCAAGGTACCATGGTGTCAATAAAACCACCAAACAAATTGCTCACAGCCTGTGAGTACTGGAGTTATTAGCTTCAGGGATGAGGCCTGGCTGGGCTCTGACAAACATAAAAACAAGTACCACCCAAAGAGGACTGTTCTGCATGGTGACTCACTGAAGGTGCTCAAGTCAGAACAATAGCATACATAATAAATCAATGAATGGTAACACAATGGATTAAAATGGAGAAATTCGTACTGATGAATTACATAAATGAACTAACAGGGAAATGTGTAGGTGAAGTTCTCCCCAACAACAGAAAAGCCAGTAAGAAAAAAAGTACTTGGAAAGTCTCTGCCCTGTACCTGTGAGATACATCATATTCTGGGGTTTACTGGATACAGAAAGGATCCCAGTCAGGCAAGGTGGTACATATCTGTAACCCCAGCACTCAGAAGGCTGAAGCAGGAAGAGTGTTGCAAATTTGAGAATCAGCCTGGACTACAAAGTGAGCTCAAGGGCAGCTTGAACTGTACATCAAGACCCTATCTCAAAATAGACCAGAGACAAGAGATAGAGACAGAGACAGGCAGACAGACAGACAGACAGACAGACAGACAGACAGACAGACAGACAGAGAATATCCCAAACAGCCCTCACCTGAGCTGAAACCATGAGGCTCTGCAGCAATAATTGATTCTTTCAAACTTCCTTCCAAGGATGCCCCTCCTCTCAGCCACCACTATAGAAGATTCAACCCTTAAGAGTAACAAGGTGGTACAAAGCTCCACACTGCCTCCCCCATGCTGTCTGCATGTAAGGTATACAACTCCTCAGCTCCAAGGAACTTTGAACGCTGCCTAACTGCTTCTACAGCCATGTCTCTTCCTTCAGTCCACAATGAAAGCCACTCCAACTGTGTGTGTATCCCCTGCTCCCTCGCTCAGCTAAGACCTCCCATCCCACCAGGTTACCCTGCCACGCCCTCCACTGTTCCTGTATCAAGGGAATCTTCACTTACTTTTCACAGCTAATGCGCTACTTCTCAAAAGAACTCCTTCCCCCTCCTGCCTTGCTACCCTCAGCACCCATAGATCTACCTTGCACAAATCCAAGGGGCCACTTGAACCCCAGTAGAGGCCCCATTATGGAAGAGCTCTTCAGTGGACAATCTGTGGTTACCTTGTCCAGAAAGCAGGGTCTCTGCACTGTACCTTCCAGCAGCTATTAGATCAGTGTGGCCTCTCTCTTCCATTGACCAAGGATTCTAGATACCAGTTTCCAGGGGCAGGTTCAAGACCAAATCTCTCTCTGCTGACCTCACTGTCAGGACCCTCTAACTATCAACCTTTCCTATATAGCCCCAAGTCAGAAGAGAAGACCATAGAAGACCAGTCACATCTTGAAAGATGTCTGAGAGAAAATAAGGCTTCTTTTAAGTTAAATACCTCTTGATGTCAGTGCAACTGTAATCTGACTGAGGCTCAGGGAAGTAGGGTAAAAGTGCCAACAATCTTAAATTCACAAAATACATTGGTACATTACACAATGTTTCCATGTTGGTGGTTTAAAATTAACATCAAGAAAAAAAAAATTCACATCAAGTATGAACAGCCAGAAACTGAAGTATACTGCTAGCCCCAAGGATGGAGGCCCTGCTAGTGGCAAGGGAAAATGTGGTGAATTCTATCTAGATAACAGAGATCAACATTTTTCATATTTTCCACACGAGTTAGCAACATGTTCACTGGTAGCAGCAGCAGCAGCAGCAGCTCAATCTGTAAGGCACACCAAAGCCCAGTGCTATCAACCCTGTAATGCCTTAGCAACCCTGGAAAGCTGCAAGACTTTCCTACAATTATGAGCTAATATTCTTAGGCACAGTATATTCTGAGGGAAGGGTTTACTCACTGTGTGCTGGTTATGTTTTCTTTGAGTCAACTTCTCAGACCCCAACCAATCCCTCCACCAACTTTGCACCAAGGCAAAGAGTTCCTTTGAGGAACAGCAGTAGGGCGGCAGGAACTTCATAGTCTAGGCTGATTCTCGAATTTGCAATAATCTTCCTGCCTCAGCTCCTCGGGAGCATGCCCTTGTTTTTACTTCTAGTCTTTTCATTATGCGTCATAGAAAACTTAAATGATGTAAGATTTTTAAAAATACACAAAAGTAGAAAGAGTATGACCCTGTGTAGCTTCAACGCTGAGCTGTATACTGCACTTTGGTTAATTCCTCACTGTGTGTACTCTTCCCTGATCACAATGTGGCAACTGGCACCTGCATACAGGCCATGTGGCCTAAAATCACACAACAATGCTATTACATGCCTAAGTGAAGTCAATATCCACTCTAAGTCTACAGTTTACACATACTTTATTATATCCACCTGAGAGTTTTTATACTCCACTTTTGTGATCTGTTAAAAAGAAAAAACCAAACCTGCTTTTGGGTTTATGTTTAATTCCTTAAGACTCCAGAAAAGCTCATGATACAGAGCTGTATCAAGTATTCAGGCCACTTCACTGGACAATTTTTTAAAAATCATGTGTACTTTCTGAGACCCCTACTTAAACCCAGTAACAAAATCTCCAAATCCATAGACATCAGAGCACAGCTTTAATACAGAGCTGCTGGATGCTCAAGGCACTATGCAAGAGAATAGGGGCTTTTCCTAAATTGTAGATTCACTTTTCTCATGTCCCACAGAACTGAGACAAACACGGTCATTACAGCCCACCTAGGCCAAGAAAAGCATCTCAGACCAGATGTAAGGGTCTGAGCCCACAGTTCAGACATGCTGTCACCACACAAAAATGTCTCTCCTTTCTTTCTCTCAAGTCTCTCTCTAGGAGCTGGAGGTCTTAAACCCTAGGCATTCCTATTGAGCTTAGTCCTCACCCTTTTAAGACAAGGTTTTCCTAAATTGCCTAAGCTGCGCTTGAATTTGTTAGCCTCCTGTCTTAGGTTCCCAGAGTGCTAGAAATTCAGCTGTGTCCCACAATGCCTGGCTTGGATGTCTTCTCTTTAATTATCAAGATAACCATGGTCATGAGTGTTGGAAATGTTCTAAGCTAGCCTGTGACTGCAGTATTATACAGAGTCACTCCCAACAATTGTGATGAAAGCAAGTAAAAAAAAACTAGTAGGAAAATGATCCTTTTCAAGACACTGTGACAGTGGGGCCTAGAGAATCAAAACACAAGGCTGGGGAGATAGCTCAGCAGCGTAAGTGTCTATGTGGCAAGCACAACATCCTGAGTTTGATCCCTGGTACTAACAAACTACCTAACAAAATAACTAAACAACTGAATAAATAAATATCATGAGAATAAAAAGAAATCCATTTATTTGGTAACTTCCTGTGTGAAATCTAAAACAATATACATACAAAGCCTGAGCACTCAAATGTAGGTAGTATTTTTAGTAAGAAATCAGAGGGTAAAGA
The DNA here is from genome assembly GCA_004027025.1 of Myocastor coypus. Taxonomy (NCBI): domain Eukaryota; kingdom Metazoa; phylum Chordata; class Mammalia; order Rodentia; family Myocastoridae; genus Myocastor; species Myocastor coypus. The sequence continues at coordinate 13,814 of PVJA010040163.1, read as the reverse complement.
ACAGAATCACAACATAATCCCAACACTCAGGAGGGTGAGATAGTTAAGATCATGGTGAGATCCAGGCCACCCTGGGCTACACAGAGTTTGAGGTCAGCATAGACTACATAATGAAACCCTATCTCAAAACAAACAGAATGGAATGATGTTCTCAGGAGGAATAGGGGCTGATAGGCATGGGGTCTGATATGTATGGTTTTCTCCTATGGGCTCTGCAGAACTCACCTCTACTCTCTGCCCCATCCCACCTGCCAGGTGTGGCCTACAGTCTACAGAATCCTGCCTCTCTCTAGGGAAGCTGGCTACGTATGGTCCTAAGCTTTCTAGCCTTGTTTCCAGGTCCACAACTTCTCACTTGTGCCTATTTCAGACAATGAAGATATTACTGGTGCAACTAAGTTATGTTTAGGGAACAAGAACCCAGACCTGAACTCAAACCAGAGGCCCAACTCAGCTGGCAAGGCCTGACAATGAAAAGGGTACGGAATGTAGCAACCAGACTGTGCTGGGGAGCCGGAGAGAGTGCACACCTAGGGAAAAGTTGCTATTACCAGGGCAATAGCGCAGAAGAGAAGGAAAGGTCCAGAGTCCAGACCTTAGCTGCCTGGAGAGGTTTCCTTTCTATTCTTTAGTATTTCCAAACAACTTAGCATGAAATCTTTGAAATACCTCCTACACACAACACACATACATGTGCAGGCTTGTGCTATCTGCCTGAGAGTTCCTTCAACTTTTAGATTATAACCTTAAATTTCCCTGCCCTACAAAGTTTCTCCTTTCTTTGGCACATGTAAGCCCATAATGTGTACTCATTTGTATGCCCCAAAGGAAACTAGCTCAGCCTGGGGCTGGCATAGCATGAGGTACCAGGGATCAAACTATGGTTTCTGTGAGCTTGCCTAAGCTTGCCTAAGCAGGTGCTTTAGACTGCTGAGCAATCTAGCCAGTCCTTCACCTTTCAATTTATTTAATCTTTATTTATTTTTGTTTATCAGTACTAGGTACTGAACTCCCAGATCTTACACATTCTAAAAAAGTACTCTTGCTTAGAACTATGCCCCAAATGCTTCCATTGTAGGGGCTGGGGAGATAGCTCCATAGCACAAGTGCCTGCCTGGCAAGTGCAAGGTTGTGAGTTTGAATCCCAGTCCCGCAAAAAAATAAAAAAATTTAAAAAAAAAATTATTTTTTTAAAAGAATTTTTTATTGTATTTATTTATTTTTTTCTTGTTTCAGAACCTTTGTTTGTTTATTCACTCATTTTTATGGCTGGCTCAGCTCACCCCAAGGGCAGGGCTGGCGCAGCATGTGGTGCCAGGGATCGAACCGCGGTCCCTGAAGCCACCCAAGCTTCCCCAAGCAGGCGCTTTAGACCACTGAGCCATCTCGCTGGGCCCCCCAAAATTTATTATTTTTATAGCATTTGGGAGGCTGAGGCAGGAGGATTGCTGAGTTCAAGACCAGCCTGGACTACAGATTGAGCTCAAGGGCAGCCTGAACTACACAGTGAGACCCTGTCTCAAAAAGGTTTAAAAAAAAAAAAAAAGTTATAAAACTGACACATAAAACTACTAAGGTGTTTTGGTAGATGTGTACAATGCACATTTAAAACAATCTTTTTAAACATGTATTATTTCTTTGTGGTGAAGACAGTTCTTTTTGTTTGTTTGTTTGTTTTCTTTTGGAAATACAAGATATAAGGCAGGAAGATCGCTGAGCTTGAGGCCAGCCTTAAGACTACACAGTGAGTTTAACGGCAATCTGAATTACATAGTGAGACCTTGTCTCACAAAAAAACCCAAAGAAATAGATATACCATGTGTAGTTACTAATTCTCTATGATGAATGTTATAATTTATGTCTAGCTGTCCTCCCAAAGCCTTATGTAATCATGGGGCAGGAACTTCTAAAGTTTGAGACTTGACTCATGATCCACTGGGATTATATGTTTTAGTACTGATGGGATTATGGGTCTGAGCACTGCTGGGATTAAGGGTGTGACCTAGGGCGGATATCCTAAGGCAAAGAGCCTGAATATAATATAAAGAGAGACAGAGAGACACTCTGTTGCTCTTTGCTGCCCTGGTTGCTCAACTGCCTCTGTCATCATTTTGTTTCTGTTCCACCACCATGAAATGCTGGCCTCTGACTGTGCCTCTTTGTCTTGGATTTAGCTGAAACCTTCAGTAACTGTGAGCTAAATAAACCTTTCCTTCATTTTGAGTTTCAGATATTTGTCCCAGCAATGAGAGAACAGTAACTAAGACAATGAATATTATCACTATATGTATCTAAAATGTGCCTTTTTTTTTTTTTTTTTTAAAGGTAATGTAGGGGCTGGGGAGATAGCTCCGAGGCACAAGTGCCTGCTGGGCAAGTGCAAGGTCGTGAGTTCAAACCCTGGTTCCACAAAAAAAAAAGGTAATGTATAGGGCCAGAGAGATAGCTCAGTAGAAAAAGTGCTTGCCTGGCAAGTGCAGGGTCCTGCATTCAATCCCCAGTATTGGGAAAGAAAAAGGTAATGTATAGAACATACTGTTACCAAAAGCTACCTCACTGTGCAACTGTACACTGGAGTATCTTATTCCAATTTAAGTGTAATATGTAACTAACTTAGTACTCATTTACCAATCTTCCCCCAACTGCCAGCCCCATACTCTCCCAAAGTAAAGTTGCTAACTTAAAAGGGAAGATGGGCAGTCTAGAGACCTGTGAGAATAATGAGTTCCAGAGAAGGCCCCAGGCCCACAGGGGACTGACTCACATATATGCTGGCTGTGCACTCAGAGCCACCTCCTCTCCTTGGTATCTGTACTGGGTGGCTCTAGAGGCAAGTACAACTATAGGAGAGGAGAGGAGACTCAGTCAAGCTGACTTTCCTAATTTCAAACTTAACCAGAAACACTTACCTTTGAAAGCCACCTCCCATCGACCCTCTAAGGAAGGGTTTCTGGCAGTAACAACATACTGATAGCCAACCCACAGCCTATAGGGATCAGAAACAGAGATCACATCAGAAGGAAGCAACCATCAATGACTGTGCAGGTGTTTTACTTGCAATTTATGTTTTAATACTCAAATTTAACAAAATGCATTAAAATTCTAACAATAAATTCATAGATCATAAAAGGTTTTACCTCATTGTATCTCAATCAGCCTCCTCCGCTTATCCAATAAAACTTTCACATTTGAAACCAGATTAATCTTACTCTTGGTGGAAATAAAACTCCAGAAACATGCACACTGAATGCTAAATTCTAAAACCAGTATTTTGTTTTTTAAGCTTTATTTATTTATTTGTGTTATGGCTAGCTCAGCCCACCCTGGGGGTGGGGCTGGCACAGCATGTGGTGCTGGCAATCGAACTGTGGTCCCTGAAGTTGGCTAAACTTTCCTAAGCAGGCAGGCACTTTAGACCACTGAGAAGTCTCTCTGGCCCCACCAGTATGTTCTTAAGTGTTATGACATGAGAGTCTCACATCTCAATAAGAGCACAAAGCCCTGTGAATATATGTACTGCTAAAGTGGATACAGACATGTGCACAGTACCCCCTAGAGCTGCCTGCCTCAGCTCTCCAGCCCCTGCACTAGAGAGACCTAGCAGCTCATTCATCAGCCATAGTGGTAGCCTTAGTCCTTGCCCTTCTGCCCTGGGCTGAGCTGTGCACCTATGGCTGCCCAGGGAGCTGCTCTCCCAACCCTCCAATTGATGATCTTCTCCCTTCTGCTGGGCTTGCAGGCATTTTTTTTGTAGGGGTAGTAAGAGTGGACAGTTATTTTTCTCATTTTGCAACTATAGAAGGAGAAACAGTTTTGCCTTATGATTTGCAGGTATCACATGGCACATAATTACGGGACTGAAAACACCTCTACTGTTGAAATGAACACTGTGTCCACCTATTATCAGGTTATTGTGCCCTTATGACAGGATGAACCTTAAGGGAGCAACAAACAATCTTTGGGACTCTAAAGAGCTATTTTCCCCTCTAGAAAAGGCTGCCCTGTTTTTGGTTAAGATAAGGTCTCACTATGTAGTGTAGGTTGACCTTAAATTCACCATGCAGCCTAGTTAGGCCTCAAACTCAAGGCCACGCCCAGGCAAGACTGCCATTTTCTATCTCACACTCCTAGCAATGTGGACAGGATAAGGTGATATGACCAGAGGTAACACACTGCAGGTCTCTGCACATACTTGTCCCCAAATAAACACCTTTCTCCCCCCACCCCCACCCCAGTGCAGGGCCTGGGAGATATGTGATTAATTATCTCTTATATTTCCTCCTTGATGTGAGGAGCCAGGAGGTAAAGAGCCAGGTCTGGGGCAGACTGCTTGGGCTCAAATCCTAGTATGTGCTCAGCGGTATATGTTCAGTCATACGTGTGCCCGGCACTTGCTGCAGACTGACTGAGCAGACTCACAGGAAGCCCTGAGCATGGAGCTGCGAGTTTCTTTCTCACCAGGAATGCCTGCCCAACTGTGCACCTCTCAGACCAGGCCCATGAAACCCCACACTAAGCAGTTCCTGGGGACACAGGCTGAGGTACCCTGGCTGCACCCATCAACTGCTTCTGTGCTGTCTTCACGAAGGAGACCAAGGAAAGGGGCAGGTCCTAATTCTCACAAGGCAGGGACAGGGCCCAATTGTTCCTGCCCCTATTATAAACTCCTACCTCCATCCTGATATACATGCCAAGCCTCTAGTGCTCCTTCCACTTCTAGTGGGCAGGAGTCTGCTCTCCCTAGTGCTGGCTGGCAGCTATGCCTTGCTTAGGGTTAGCAAGAGCCTATGTGCACAGGAATCCTCAGACCCTCACACCCACAACTTACTTGCGCTGGTCCTTCCAACCAAATGGGACCAGTTCGGGTTGATCCCATTCTTGGGCGAGGACAAAGCGCAGCTCCTGGTCAGTAGAAAAGGTGGCAAGGGAGCCATTCACACGCTGGCAGGTCTGTGCAGCATCCCAGTAGTTCTCCCCACTCAGGTAGACCCGGTAACAGCTCGCTTCATAGTGGTGCCACCCTGTTGGGCACTTCCCTAGGAAACATGAAGGATGAAAGGGGCATTGTCCCCAAAGTTAGGATCTGAAATCCAAAATCAAAATTCTAGGGGCTGGGGATTTAGCTCAGTGGAAGAACATTTGTCTAGCAAGCTTGAAGCCCTGGTTTCAGTCCTCAGCACTAAACATAAAAAATGAACCTCACCTAAAAAACAACTTCAACCAATACAATAAAAATAAAAAATAAAATCAAAATTTTCTGTGCTGCATGGGGTGCAAACCTGCCTAAAAAAATCACCTTAGAAGGGCCAGTGAAATAGTTCAGTGGAGAGCTGGGCGTGGTGGCTCATGCCTATAATCCCAGCACTTGGGAGGCTGAGACAAGGAGGATGATGTGAGTTTGAGATCATTCTGGACTACCAAAGTGAGCGCAAGGCCAGCCTGAACTGCACACCGAGACCCAAAAAAAGTTCAGTGGATTAAAGTGCCTGCACACAGATGCAGGGTTCAGGATTTGATCCCCGAGCCTGCTGTGCTGGCCCTGTCCACGGGGTACACTGAAATGGCAATTGAGACTGGGTGTGGTGGTGCATGCCTGTAATCCCAGCTCTTGGGAGGCTGTAAAACAGGCAGATCACTGCAAGTCTGATCTAGTAGTGAGACCCTGAACACATTGTAGATCCTTCCCTTAATAAAAAAATAAATAAATAATCACCCTAGAAAGTTGGGTGTTGTGGCATTGCTATAACCCCAGGACTTACGAAGCTGAGGTAGGAGGAACACAAATTTAAGGTCAGCCTGGGCTAAACAGTGAGACTCTGTCTCATAGAAACAGAAACTGAAGCTCAAAAGGACAAACTCCGCTTCTCAGATCACATACTTTGTAGCAACAAGTTTTCTCTAAAATATAAATTTTGGGGCTGGGGAGATAGCTCCGGGGCACAAGTGCCTGCTGGGCAAGTGCAAGGTCGTGAGTTCGAACCCTGGTCCCACAAAAAAAAAATAAATAAAATAAATAAAATATAAATTTAACCTATGATATAAATTTATATTGTGATTCCTCCCAATTTCTAAAAAAGTCTTTTAATTTTTGTGGTTGTCAAAGAGTAGCTGCTGAATGAAATTTCTGTAGGACAAAATCTCATTCTCTGATTCAAGTCTGTTAACAAGGCAGTAGACTAGGAGACCTTGTGGGGGAAGGAGTGGCCAGGGAGAATCTCTGATGTCTAATTATCCCAGCCTCTGCTGCCAGCAGGGCCACTGGTTCCTGAACCACATCCCTGTCCCTCTTTTCTGTTCATGTGGATGCTGGCCAGATCTTCCCTAAAAAAAAAAAAAAAAAAAAAAAAAAAAAAAAAAAAAAGAAAAAACAGCTCAACTGATTACACCCCAGAAGACCAACCATGAGGTTGTGAGACCAACCCCAGCCTGCTACAGATAAGAAAAGGATGGCTAGACACTGTCTCAGCTCATGAAGTCAAGAAGCCAGTCAGAATTCTGCCTCTCTGAAACCAACCAGCATCTTCTCAGTTTGTCAGACTGCCAACCTGCCCCTCAAGCATGGGAAGATACCGTACAGCTGACTCAAAATGCTTTGTACAATCTGTAACCTTCAAATGTTAAGAGTACTTTCTACCAGTAAAATGAAGAGTAACAATTTTAGTGAAATTATATTTATGCAGGGCTTCTTTTTCTCTTTTGGGTCTATAGACTAAGCTCCTGCCTCACACAGATTAAGCATGTGTTCTACATATCAAGCTACACCTCCAGCCCAAGAATAACAATTTTTACTCCAAGCTACAGGAAGGAAGTGATATGTCTCACCTCTAACCCACTGAGGTACAGCAATAGCACTGTTTACAAGGACAGAAAGCTGGGCAGCATGACCTGCCCATTACTGGGGTCCATGTTAGTACAACTGAGTGCAAAGGAACAAACAAGGAACCTAAGTACACTCTCAGCAGGCAGTTCTACTCATCTCCACATGAGAAGCCAGGACACCAAGGAATGAAGAAATGGAGCAGCTCAGAAGCCAGCACCAGAAACAACCAGGCTTCTTAAAGAGTGCACTCTGGGGAGGGAAATCAACTGACAAGGGCAATGGAGAAAGGAAGGGTTCCTTTTGTATTAAGTCACTGAAAATTATAATCTACAGCCACACCATCCTGAGCATACCTGATCTTCTCTGAAAATTACAGTGAATGTTTTAAATTCTTAAAATGTATTATAGTAAAAGACAAAACTGCCATTAATTCCCCGCAAGACACTCCCCCTTGCCACTTATCTCATCTTACCACTTTCCGACACAGTTCTAGAAATTCTTTCAGAACTATCTTTAGAGGATGTGATAAAATACAGTGAAGTGAAAAATATACAGTGAATGCAACTGCCAAATGCCCCCAACAAAAAGACAGACCTGTAAAAACATTACAGTTATGTTTTCATCTACTCCCCAGATGTGGCATCATCCATCTGACTTCTGATTTTTCCTCAAAGTCAAAATGACCATGAAAGGCCAATGTTTTGAACTGATTTGGAACATCAAAATAGCCACAATAACTCAATAAAAGACAAAAAGTGGGGCCGGGGAGATAGTTCAGTAGAATAAATGCTTGCCTGGCAAGCACAAGGGCCTGGGTTCAATCCCTGGCTCTGAAAAAAAGGAATACGAATATTCAAAGTGAGGGGGAGAAGCCGGGCGTGGTGGCGCACGCCTGTAATCCCAGCACTTGGGAGGCTGAGGCAGGAGGATTGGTGCGAGTTCGAGACCAGCCTGGGCTACAAAAGTGAGCTCAAGGCCAGCCTGAACTGCATAGCGAGACCCTGCCTCAAAAAGTCAAAAAAAAAAAAAAAACAGAGTGAGGGGGAGTATCTTTAGAAGGATTAATGACATGTATTTTGCCCTAATAAACTTTTAAAATCTGGACATACTACATTTCTCAATCACATCACTGTTACCTTAGGGGAAGTACTATTTGCTCAAAAGAAAATAAAATCTAAGCACTAGAAACAGCACGGAGTTGAGCAGCAAGATACCATGGTGCTGTATCCTGGAGCTTTCCCTTCAGCTGTGTGACCCTGGACAGGCTGACTTTTCAGTCTCCATTTCCTCCTATGTCAAGTGTGTGCAACACCTTTCAACCATAAATATCCCTAAGGAGCTCACTGCTACTGTGTGAAAGAACTGAGCAAAGTGTTAGGGCTTAGAGGATAGCTGGTCCATGTCACTCAATGCTTGCTCAGTTTTTATCAAAAAATTTCATCAAAGACTTTAGCCCCATGTGGAGTGGAAGTTCTGAGTGGCACTGGAGGCCCTGTAGGAAAGTGATTTCCCAAGGTTTCCTCACCACTGACAGTGCTAGGCTTGGACAAAGGCACTGCAGCTTGAGTGCCCAGCCCCTGTCTCCTGTCTGTTGGCAGTTAGCACAGGCTGGTGTTGTGAGGTATCACCAAAGCATTCCCTAGTACTGAGTGTGTGGGCTGAGTATGAACAGTAAACAGGTCCTATGCTCTCCAATAGGGACATCAAATGTTACTTCTTCCTGCCCCAGCTACAGCTGCTCATTATTGAACCTAACACACAACCACATGAGCATATCTAGAGGATAGAATACTTCAACTGTGATTTTCTTCTTCTCAACCTTCCTTATGTTCCTTTAAGTAAATCAGTGTCATGGTAATTCATTATATTATATACACCTGTATGTACACACATACATACACACACACAGTCATGCTACTCAGGGTAGAAGAGCTACACATAGGGCATGCCAGCAGAGACCAATTACTCTTCAGAACTTTTCCTTGGAAAATTTAGAATAGAATACACCAGTATGAATATTCCCATACATTTTATTTTATTATTTATTTTCTTGTTTCAGAAATTTTGTTTGTTTATTTATTTATTTTTATGGCCGGCTCAGCCTGCCCTGAGGGCAGGGCTGGCGCAGCATGTGGTGCCGGGGATCGAACCGTGGTCCCTGCAGCTGCCTAAGCTTTCCTAAGCAGGCACTTTAGACCACTGAGCCATCCTGCCAGGCCCCGTTCCCATACATTTTAAATGGGTTAAATGTTCTTGTTAGAATTAGACCTTAGCAGTCTTCATGCTATTATGAAAAGGGGCCTTGGGCCAGCGAGATGGCTCAGTGGTCTAAGTGCCTGCAGAGGAAACTCAAGGCAAGTGTTGCAACTGCTCCTCGATCCTTGATACCACATGCTGCGCACCCCCCCACCCCCCCAGGGCAGGCTGAGCCAGCTGTAACACAAACAAATAATGAGATTTAAGAGACAAAAAAAAGAAAGAAAAAGAAAAAGAAAAGGGGCCTCATTATATTTTCTAGTAAGTCCCTCTGTAGAGCTAGCTATGTATATATTTTTGGGGGGTGATGCAATGGCAAACAGAAATACCAAAACAATAGCCAGTACTATGGTTTATGTCTAGTTGTCCCCCCAAAACCTCCTGTAGTCGTGGGCTGGGGACTTCTAGAGTTTGAGATTAACTCATGATCCACTGGGATTATGGGTGTGGCCTGAGGCAGATAGCCTGAATGTATTATGAGAGAGACAGACTCTCTGTTGTTGTTGGCCTGTTGCCACTGTTGCTGTTCAGTCACCATGAACTGCTGCTCTCTGTCATGTGCCAGTCTGCCTTGGAGCCAGTCGAATATGTACTGAAACCTCTATTAACTATGAGCTAAATAAACCTTTCTTTCCTTCATTTTGGGTGTTGGGTATTTATCCCTGCAATGAGAAAAGAGTAACTGAAGACACCCAGGATTGGGAGGCAGATTTATTTACGTTGAGAAGGACTGACTGGGATCATTCTCAGAACATTAGGTCCTGATCTTTGGTGGTTTAGGGCTTATCCAGGTTAGCAAACAGGAAGTACAGAGGCAGAATGGCTCGTCAGTTGGGGACTTTATAAAACATGCATCATAGTAACCATCTATGTATCACAGTAGCCAGCCATTTCTATGTATTTGGTACAGGGTCTCATTATGTAGCTTGGATTTGTTGAGATCCTACTGTTTGCTGCCTCCCCAGCACTAGGATTATAAACTTGCTCCACCATGGCCAGTCTCAGGAGCCAACTCAATGTGGCCTGAGGGTGGAGTTGGCACAACATGTGATGCCAGGGAGACCAGCCATTTCTAAGACAGAAGCAACCAGAACTGGAACCTGGGCAAATAAGACTGAAGTATACTGGTGTTACAGTGTTAGGGTTTAAATGCAGCCTTAAAGTGAGCTACATCCTCAGCACTTGTCTTTTAGTTGTTGTTTTTAGTCTGCGACAGGGTCTTGCTAAAGTGCCCAGGCTTGAATTTAAGATTTTCTTGCTTTAGCCTCCAAAGCTGCTGGGATTGCAGACATAAGCCAGCTTCATTTTGTTTCTATTACTTACTTACTCTTTTGGTCTTGTTATATCGGTCAACCTGGCCTCAAACTGCTGCATTCAAGTAACCCGCATGCCTCAGACTGCCCAGTAACTAAAATTGTAGGTCTGATCCATGAAGTCTCACAGAATTAAGCAACTGCTTTTAAAATATAGACAGGCAGGGGCTGGGGAGATAGCTCCGAGGCACAAGTGCCTGCTGGGCAAGTGCAAGGCCGTGAGTTTGAACCCTGGTCCCACAAAAAAAAAAAAATAAATAAAATATAGACAGGCAAAGGCTTCCTCAACCAATGCGGTACCTAACTTCTCTGAGCCTGCTTTCCTATCAACAAAAAGGAATAAATCAACTATGGGATTTCCCAGCCAGTGCTGTCCAGCCATATTCAGGATGTACTTTGAAATCAAGCAGCCTGGCTTTGGAGCCTAAGTGGGAGCCTCACTTCATCCTCAGGAGCCAGAAGGAGGGTACCATGCAGCATTTTTCTGGACCTCTGATCAACTCCAGGGCTGTTTTAGGAAATAAGCCTTCCCAACTCATAGCAGAAAGGCACTGGAAAAGCTGGAAGCCAACTCTTGGGCTTCAATCTCAAGTTGGGTGGGCTTCACTCTGATGGGGGTTTCTAGTCAGAACAGGTCTGCAACTTACTGCTGAAGCGGACAGGCTGTGCCACATTCACTGCATGGAAGTGTGTAGGGTCACCACCTCTTGCTCGTCCCTGTCGCAGGTCCACAGACTCCTTCCCATGGTAAGGTCGAGACTCCCTGGTTACTTCTGAAAGCAAAGGGAGAAATGTGTTGTAAACCAGACCAGTGCAGTGGTGACAAAGCAACCATGTGGCTTCTTTAGCTATTGCCTAGCTGAATGGCTACATGGGTCTACACTACTTAGGGGAGAAGGGCCACATACAGGACATGACAACAGAATTCTCTTACTCCCTAAAACTTTCTCTTGGAACTCTATTGATTAAATGCTGCCATACAGTTCAAATAGGTCATGTGTGTTGGTCCGAATTATACCCTGGCAGTCTTCTCTACTATACTGCTACCAAGACAAGACTTTACTGCATTTTCCAGTGAGTGCTGCTACATAGCAAAGAGTCAGTCATTCCTTTTAAAAATCTTTCTGCAGTGCTATCCTCACAGGAACCCTAGGTAAAGGGGCTCTTTCCAGATCCCAAACTGTCTCTGAACCACCCTCACTGGCATAGCAGCCCCCACATTAAGTGAAGGACAGACTAGCTGTGTAAAACTGTTTCCTTCATCACTCATCACTGGAACTGAGCTGCCTGTCTATCACTGGCCAGCCTTGAAATGGCTACTTTAAAAAAGTAAATAGGTAAAGGCTTTCTCAGCCAGTGCTGTACCTAACTTTTCTGAGTCTGCTTTCCTACCTACAAAAAAGGAACAACTATGGGATTTCCCAGCCAGTGCTGTCCAGCCCTATTTAGTCTGTGCTTTGAAATCAAGAAGTCCTTAAGGGTATTAAAAGAGTCTCCAGGCCAGGCTTTAGGATGCTTCTCTCACTTCCTGATGCTTGGTGTGGGCCATGGGTTGCAGCAGGCCCTGTTGCACAGCTAGAGGGTGTGGACAGGAAGCTGAGCACAAGGGGAAACATTCCAGTTTTATGTCATCTAATAATAATTCACAGGTTGGTCCTCCCATACCCTTTCCTGGAGCCCTCCAATCCCACGGTGAGAGCCAAGAACCACTTCTCATTCTCAGGTGAGGGGCAGCTCAGCAAAGTAAGATAATTTCCTCAGAGAGCCAGAGGCAACATCCCTCCTGGGTCCACAACTTCCATTCCATCTGCACAGACGTACCCTGATGCACTATGAAGGCACCTGAGGTAAAGTCTAGTCAGATGGGCAACAACCATAATCTGCATGGCTGCACACAGAAAAACAAGCTTCCTGACAGCAGGTACATTTTAGCTGTGGACAGCTTTCTCTCAGGCTAGCTACAGAGGATACTAGAAGCTGCAAGGGTTGACCTATTGCAAGCCTACCTTTCCTGACTCCAGAGCTGGCAACCAGTCCTTTGCCAAAGTTTCTTCTTTTGCTTATTTAATATTTTCCTTCATTATAAAATGATAAGTATTTAATGTAAAAGATATAGACACTAAAAATTTGAAAAGATAAAATGTATAAGCTTACATTAGGGCTCACTCCTCTACTCTCTTTTTTTCTTACACAAACTCTTAAAAAGGATTTCTTTTTTTTTTGGCTGGTTCAGGTTCCTTAAGGGTGGGTCCAGTGTGGGTCCGGTGTGGCATGTGGAGCTGGGGATCAGACCATGGCCAATATGCCTGACTGGGTTTGCCCAAGCAGGCGATTTAAACTGAGCTAAGCTGCAAGCCCCCACAAACTCTTAGAAATACTGAGATCAAGACTGAGTTGAACACTTGCTTGGCATGCTTGGCACCCTATCACTGAGTGAACACTTGCTTGGCATGCTACCCCTAGGACCTCCACCTCCCACACATACAAAAAAGATATAAGGAAGGCAGGGAGGCTTGCTTGTCCCTTGTCTCTTGCTTGCTGCCTTCTGCCTACTGCCTGTCCCACTGTACCACGAACTGTTTCTTTTTTTTTTTTTTTTTTTTTTTTTTTTTTTCTTTTTGAGACAGGGTCTCACTATGCAGTTCAGGCTAGCCTTGAGCTCACTTTTGTAGCTCAGGCTGGTCTCGAACTCGCACCGATCCTCCTGCCTCAGCCTCCCGAGTGCTGGGATTACAGGCGTGAGCCACCACGCCCGGCTGTTTCTTTTTTGTGATGCCTCTCTTCCATGCCATCCTGCCTTGGAGCCAGCAGACGATGGGCTGAAACCTCTCTAAGCTATGAGGCAAATAAAAAAGAAAAGAAACACAGGAATCATACTAAACATTTTTGTTTGTTTGGTTTTGCAATACTAAGATAAAACCCCAGGCCTTGCACATGCTAAGCAAGCACTCTATCACTGAGTGATAGCTCCTGCTAGCCCACCCCCAACACTATTTTATGTCTTTTCTAAGCTTACAGCTAAAAACAGCTTCCACATTGCTGATTGGCTTAAGAACACTGCTTTTGCAGCTGTGCCACACTCCATGAAGAAAGCAATTACCATTTTATCTTGTGCAGTTTTACAAAAAGCTGCACAGCTTAAATTAAACAATGTACAGAAAAATCATTGTATTCCTTACTGCACCTCTCAGAAACCCTTGCAAGTCATAGATCCTTTCCTCACTAAAAATTTATTCTTCAAGAGTGGTTACATATGCTAGCTGGGCATGGTGGCACACGCCTGTAATCCCAGCACTCAGGAGGCTGAGGTAGGAGGACTGGCGCGAGTTCAAGACCAGCCTGGGCTACAAAAGTGAGCTCAAAGCCAGCCTGAACTGCACAGTGAGACCCTATCTCAAAAAGACAAAAAAAAAAAAAAAAAAAAA
>PVJA010040162.1:0-18684 GCA_004027025.1 Myocastor coypus | reverse complement strand
TTTTTTTTGTTGCACTAATGATTAGATTTTGACCTTGACAACAAAACTGAATCATGTGGATCACAATTTAAATGTCTTAAAGGCCTCACATATAGCTTAGTGGCATAGAGCCTGCCAGGCAAGAGCAAGTTCCTGAGTTTGATTCCTGGTACTAAATGAATAAACAACTAGCTAAATAAACAAATATTGTATTGTTTTTCTTCTAAAATTTAATACTTCTGACAGCATTTCCCATGTGTCACTGTGACTGCAAGAAACAACACTTTCATCATGATTTATGCTGACCATACCAAATATGTGAGAATTCTGTCCACTGTCTTAATTCAACAGTTAGGCATTGATTGCACCCACGTGTGGATCCTAGAATGTCCCTCACAGGGAAAAGCAAGTGCATTTCCCAAGATGAAACACTCATATAAGGCTCATAATGATCCTCCTGTTTTCAGCCTCCCAAGAGCTGGAGTTACAGGCATGCACCACAATGCACAGTCTCCCTCATCTCAGCACAAATTCTACTCAAATTTCCAGTGAGCCCATGAGAGAAGTTGGATGGAGGTTATTTAGTATTATAACATCTTCATTTCAAGGTAAAACTATATTTGGGCACATCCTACAAAAGGAATCTTCTATGTGTGAAAAAAAAAGACAATATTTGTAGGTTTCTGTTTTCTCTAATAGAAAGCTCTGCAGGTGCCCTCAGAGAGACTTTCCAGCTCTTACACCCTCTGCTTCCCAAAGAAGCAGTTGCTGATGTCGGTGGTGGTAGAATTGGCCCAGTCACGGATCTATGCTTAACCAAGAAAGCAAAACATACATAACACAAAGAAAATCAGTGACTGAAACTACAACTTTTTATGTTATACTTTCTTTATTGTCATTCTGAAATAAATTACTGCTTGTTTTCCAAACCTGTAACATAGAATCCCGTTCTGGGAAATACATATATGTTTATAAACCCCACTCCACCATTGAAATGTGTTTAATTACCTGTACATCAAATCACAGGGCTATCAATACACCCAACAATCACCACACTTATTTTTTGTCATGAATGTAAAGTGACAGGAAAACTGGTGGGAAAAGGGCACCCTCGGACCCTCACAAGACCACACTCATGTAAGCTGGCATGGAAGGAGCAGGTTACTGATGGTAACTAGCATGTGTCGGGCGCCGCAGCGAACCTGAACACCGGCGATGGCTGGGGAGTCAGGGTCTTCATAGACCAGAGAATAGGGGTAGGTAAGTCCTAAAGCATCCTTAGCTGGGCCGTGGTGGTCTGGGCAGGTGGAAATGGGGAAGGGGAGTCATCGAGTGGACCTGGCTGGGCCAGGGTGTTTTGGGCACAGAGTATAGAGTCCTTGAAGCCAGCTAAAACAAAGCTATAAGTGTAATCAGCCGGGCCCAGATAGTCAAGGTTGCAGTGCAGCTGTGCTTGGCACATTCTGGCACACCGGAAGTGGTGCAGGGGCAGGGAGCCCAGGGAGCTGAGTGCCTTAACATAAAGTAATACTTGTTTAGTTTAACACATATACAAGGGCTTGTGTATACATTCAGGTCATATCTTTGAATGTTGAAAATGTTAGTGATTTTCTGTGCATTTATAAGCACATTTAAAAACTTATAATGTGCTATGAAGTCCACTGGTAAAGTAACTGGACCTCAAAGATTCTTTTAATAGAAGAATGAATTCAAGATCTTGCTAAGATCCCTGGCTGAGAGGCGCTTTGATGCTGAGCTACATAATCAAATGATATGACAGTGGGGTGCAGGAAGGTCACATGAAAAAAACTGGTGGCAAATGGATAATGGATCTCAGGTCACTAAAGTGTGCCTCATCCAGGGAAATAGGCACACCAGGTTGCGAGGAATTTGACAGTCACAGAGAATACAAAGAAAAAAGCATACTTACTACTACTACTATTATTATTATTATTATTATTATTATTATTATTATTTTAGACAAGTTCTCAATGCGCAGTCCAGCCTGGCCATGAATTTGTGGCCATCTTCCTGCTTCAGTTTCTCAGTTGCCAGGATAACAGGCATGTGCCACCACACGCAGCAAGAAAGCATTTTAATAATGATACAGAAACAACATAAAACTCATTTTTCCTTAGAATCCATATGAATTATTCTGACTCAGATGCATTAATGCAAAGCATACTAGAATATTTCAGTTTTATACCTCAGCTTGTCCCTATATTTAAACTTAATATTACATAAAGGTTTATTTAATATGTGAAAATATAATTTGTTCAACTTTTAAAAATAGGGCTGGGGAGAGATTTCAGTGTCATAAGTGCCTGCCTGGCAAGCGCAAGGTCCCTATTTCCATCCCCAGAACTGCGTGCCAGGCTGGATTTAGGACCCTAGGCATGCCTTGCCAGCCCCAGACCCTGGCATTGTGGCTCACACCTGTAATCCAAGTGCTTGGAGGCTGAGTCTGGAGGATCACTATCAGTCTGAACTGTGTAGTAAGATCCTGTGTCAAAAGCAAAACTATTTCTTTTAATTGTGTGTAAGAGAAAATTAGAACTTTATTCAGAAATTATTAAGTACTCTGATAAACAAAATTTCAGTTGTGAATTTTAAAGGGGAATAATTTCAAAGTATGAAAGAAAAGTTCATCCTTGGTCACTCATCCAGCCCACAATATGGGTGCAGAGTTTTGTATTCCTCCATGCCGTACTTGTCATTGACTTCAATGACAATGCACCCCAGGTAGTACGTATTCAGTGTTTACACTGTGAGGCAGTAATGTTGTTATTTGTTCTTTGTTTTAAATGTTATTACCTGTGATATTTATTTAGGCATCAGATGTGGTTCCCAGATAGTCATTTAATTATTTGTTTTCTCACCTATCACCGGTTAAAAAAGTGATTAATATGATTATTTCTGACCCAGTTACCACCAAGAAGAATAAAATTGCCTTTACAATAAACAAGGTTATCACTGAAAGTATAAGGTGGGTCGTACCAACGACACACGTATATCCATATTTGGCAAAGATGGACCTTGAAACAAAACTAGAGTTCTACTAAAAGGAAAGAAGGATGCAGAGGGTGAGAGTGATAATTATTTATGGTTTTCTTAGTGAAGATTTTGCATTCAAAAGCATTCTTTACAAAGCGAGTCAGAAATTATCAGATTTCAATAATCCTTTCTAATTCCCTTTAACCTCCTGCCAGAGTGTAACTGGCATTTTACTGCTATACTTCTAATCATACATTTTATCAGTCATTTACTATTTGGTTGTTTTCTTTCTATAATAGGTTCCCTCACTAACACATGAGGACTGGGAGGATAGAAATGAATGTAATTCATTTTAGTGTACCCAGGAAGATATTAGAACAGTATTTGTTGACTAGGTTGTTAAAAATCTATTGAAAATCACTAATGATCATTAAAGTCATTTCCGGGAAAATTCTTTTATTTTGAATACTTTAGTGAAAATCTATTAACATTTGAAAGTACTAATAGGCATAATAGTCCTTGTATTGCACTTCAAAGAATACTGCAATTATACAATAAAGAATTTTCCTACCTTTCAAACTAGGTTAGGGCCCTCTGACATATTCTGTTATTTTAAAATATTATTTCAGGAAAGAAATATGCCACTGTATTCTTTTTCCTATGGATTCTCCAGCACTAAGCAGGACATACCATAGGAAGCATCCCACCCCTCTGCAGAGTTCAATACATTTATTAAGAATCTTTACATTGGGCTGGGGAGATAGCTCAGTAGAATAAGCGCTTGCCTGGCAAGTACAAGGGCCTGAGTTCAAGCCTGTCTTAGTCACTCTTCTCTCATTGCTGGGACAAATATCTGACATCCAAAATGAAGGAAGGAAGGATTTATTTAGCTCACAGTTACTGGAGGTTTCATTCCATGTGGACTGGCTCCAAGACAGGAAGGCACATGGCAGAGAGCAGCAATTCATGGTGGCAGAACAGCAACAATGGTGACAGAGGCAACCAAAATAACCAGGAAAGCAGAGAGCAACAGCATGAGTCTATCTCTCTGCCTCTCTTTATATTACGTCCAGGCTCTATGCTTCAGCTTATCCACCTGAGGCCACACCATAATCTTAGCCATACTCAGACCAATAACCCCATCAGTACTACAACACATAATCCCAGTGGATCATGAGTAGAGTCTCAAACTCTAGAAAACCCCGCCTCATGATTGCATGAGGCTTTAGGGGGACAACTAGACATAAACCATAACAAATTCGCAGTTCTGAAAAAAAAGTATTTACATTTTACTTATTTAACAAGATAACATTTCTCTGTACAAAAAACACATGTACCATTATGTGTGAGCATATATATCCATATTGATAGAACTATTTATCTTTCTATCCATACTTTATTTAACAACATGTTACAGAAAACAACAACAAAGACCTTATAGGAAACATCAAAGAAAGACCACATACACTAACAGGAATCAAAGAAATTTTTATTCATCCCAAGGAATATTAGCAACTTTTAATATCCAATTGGCAGCAACCCAATGAGGAGTCCCCATCCTCAGACACAAAATGTATGAAAGACGCAGACTGAAATCTACTAGGAGCCGGGCATGGTGGCACATGCCTGTAATCCCAGCACTTGGGAGGCTGAGACAGGAGGATTGGTGTGAGTTTGAGACCAGCCTGGGCTACAGAAGTGAGCTCAAGGCCAGCCTAAAACTGCGTAGTGAGACCCTGTCTCAAAAAGACAAAAAAAAAAAAAAAAAATCTACTAGGTATCCATTAGCAAAAGGGGAGAAACATCTGGGAATACTATACATGTTTGGACAGTCATGATACTTAGCAGTGAGAACCAAACGAAACCTTTACAACATGGAAAGCTCATAGCCAGATGATTTCTGTGTTTCCGTACTATAACCGTTGCGTTCACCATCACTTTCTACCTTGGAAACATGAGATGTGTTGCCTTCTGCTATTTAAATTTGTCCCTGTCATTTACAATGAAGACCTCAATTGTCTGAGCTCAGGCTTTTCCTGGGATTCCAGGGCTAACACTCTGTTCACTCAGTGTCTTCCTCTGCACTCTGCCTCTCATTAGCTACTAATGCCTACTTTTAACGCTTTGCAACTGCAAATTGGTCATCAGAAAATGTTTATGACACCTAGCACTTTTCTATAAACCTATCACCTGTCTGTCTTTGAAATCATGCCGAAGATTATCTCAATAAAATTGGCAGTGCTTTTTGTATTTTTTTTTTTTCTGTACTTCTTGTTTGAGTAAAATTTGATAAGGGATAGTTTTCTTCCGAGTTCTTCTTATCATTTCCAATTGACTCTCATCACCAGAGAAAAAGAAAATCAGCTACAAAATCAGACATTAAACCAACTGTCCCTCTCCATTTTCATCATCAGTTAGCATGCAGGCCACCTTCCCCCAAACACTGAAAGATGAGTGTCCTGCTGCAGCGGTGTTCTGTGCAACATGACATAAATGTTGGTGACATCATTTCCCAGTTTGGTTACTTTGTTAATGCCACGTCTTTCCAGATCTTTGATCTTATGGCTTCCACTTAACAGGTCTCCCATCTAATTTTACACACCTACACATGAAAAGCATACTCTATAGTGCTATTCATTGTAACTCTGACTACTACTGTAAGTCAGTTTCATGTACCCTATGCTTCAGCCTCATGTAACTATATTTTTCTATTTTCATCAAATATATTTTCACATTTATTGGGAAATGAACAGTATTGATCCAACTCAGATAGTACTCCTTTCCTTCTTTTTAGTCTTTATTAGCTTACAAGTATAATTCTATCTTGAATTTACTACATATCATAACATGTCCTTTTTTATTTATACACTTGTGAATAAATTGAATCCATGGATAAGTCCATCACTTGCCCATATGACATTATTATTCATAATGAGGAGTAGAAAGAGAGTGAAACATTACTATTGAGATAATTCTTAAGCTAAACTTGTAATCACCTACTTTGATGGAGCCCTCAATATTGATATACTCACAACATTTCCACAGGTCTTGCACTCATTCTCCTATGATGCTCTCATATTTCTTTTTATGATGAGCTATACTTCATGCTCCAAAACTCTGCTGTGATAGTGAAATTTAGTTTGTTTGTTTGTCTGAGACAGAGTCTCACTAACTTGAAAACTTGTGATCTTCAAACCCACCTCAGAAGTGCAGGGATGACAGACACAGATATCAGTATCCCTAGCTTTTTATCTCATTCCTCATTCATTCTCTTATCAGTGAGAGAACCTACAGAAATGTTTCTTCAAAAAACTTTCTGCCTTGGGCCGGTGACATATCTCAGCAGAATAAGTACTTGCCTGGCAAGTGCAGGGTTCTGAGTCCAAAACGAAAATAGAAAAGATTTTTTTTTGTGTGCCAGGCGTGGTGGTACAAGCCTGTAATCTCATCACTTAGGCCACCGCTTAGGCAGGAGGATCAATGTGAGTTCAGGACCAGTCTGAGTTTTAAAAGTGAACTCAAGGCTAGCCTGAACTGCATAGTGAGACTCTGTCTCAAAAATGCAAAAAAAGAGATACTTTTCTGCCTTGTTCTTAGATGACCCAACTGCGGAATCATTTATAGCTGAGTGAAGACAAATTTTCTCCCCACATAATAAAGCCGTTTTATACTGAGCTGTCATGCCAGTTTTCCCTTTTGTTCATGATAAAAATAATGAAAGGTGTTTCTCATCATTGATTTCTTTAATTTACTTTCCTAAATCTTTCTTCAGCCTACTCCATCATAAAATTCTAAGTATCTTGGTAACTGCTTTTATCAGCCTGGTATAGTATACTGCGAACCTTCATGTACTATGCATACAACATAATAAAAATCTGTTGGGTTTCTTTATATGTACTTTTTACAAAAGTCTGAGAAATTTCTGTTAGTTAGACATTGTATCATGTAACTAATTTGTTCAGTGCACTTAAGTTTTCCCCACCTCACTTGACAGAAGTCAAAGCTCTCATAAATGTCAAGGCAATATTCACATCCTTCAAACAGTAAAGGAAAGTTTCATTCAAGGCTATGGCAGAGACAGCTGAAATAAACTCCACTCACATGAGTCGATAGAGGGATTTTAAGCACTGTAGTGAGCTGCAGAAAAGAGCTAGAGGACACATTAGGACGTACTAGTTCAAACATAGATGGAATTTTGTATTTTCTTAATATCAGATGGTTTTCTTCCTATTTCATGTACTTATTCTTTTTACTTTATTGCAAACATTACAGATGAGAAAATTGAATACCGCAAAATATGGCTGTGGCTACAAAATGAGTAGAAGAGAGAAACTTGTTTTAATACTGCATTGTCTAGCTCCAAATAACATGCTATGAACTACATATTAACCTAATGTACTTCTTTTTTGAGTTGGATCTTATACTGTATTTCACATTAGTATTACACGTATAATTCATTAGAATTCATTAAAAATATCTGCTACAAATGAATGGACCATGACTCTATAGGATATATACACACGGTGGTACCTCTGTTCACAAATTTGGTTTTTTCCGTGATTCTGGAGAAGACAGCTGTGCTTGTGTTCCTGAGGGCATCACAGCCCAGTCAGGTTGGTCAGTTGAGGCAGAGTTCACAAACAGAAACAAACTTTTGCTGACTGCCTCTGTTTGTGAACTGGATTGTGTATCTGTCCAAGCTCACCACAGTACTTAAAATGCCTCTATCCTCATGTCAGTGAAATTTAGTTCAGATGGCTCTGTTATAACAGCCTTAAAAATCTTCCTTTACTCTTTAATTTTGTACAGTGAAAGTATTGACTTTACATTTATAAGAGCTTTGAGCTTTGTCAAGTGAGGTGGGAAATATTATATATATATATATATATATATATATATATATATATATTTTTTTTTTTTTTTCCTGTATACAGTATATCTGGGTTTGTGTTTTGGTTGACTAATACTTCATTAATATATCACTATTGTATAATTCTATCTGTATGTTGGAAAGATTTATATTTTTCTCTAATCAATATATATTGAATGTGGAAGGGCTTTTACATTGTAAATATGGTGGCTTGGATTAGGTTGTAGCGAAAACCAGCAGAGGAAATAGTTGTGGCGTGTTAATTATAACATTTCCAAGGCCATGTACATGGGCTTCTCAGGAGAATTCCAGCAGATTTTCAATAGCATGGCCTAGATTTGCAGGCAGTCTGAGAAGTGGAACATCAGTCCTGGCTCTCAGGACCCTCATGAAGAGCTTCTGGTGGGAGTGCTCAAGATTTAGACACTATTGGGCATGTCACTATCATGAAGGGCTTGATGTCTCAAGGTTGCATGGTAGCCAGTACTGTGCCTCCCAGCTTCAGTGCATACTTGTATCTTTGATTTTATCCTCTTTTTCTATTTACTTGGTGAGCGTTCACTAAGAAGAACTAGATTCTCTCCATTCTTCATTTTCCTTTGTTGAATGAACTTTGCTGACTCTTTTTTGCTGATTTTGTTCAACTTTTTTTTTTTTTTTTTTTTTTTTTTTTTTTTTTTTTTTTTTTTTTTTTTTTTTTTTTTTTTTTTTTTTTTTTTTTTTTTTTTTTTTTTTTTTTTTTTTGGACCGCAGGAGCCTGCATTCCTATTCCAGAAGGAAAAATGAGCAGTCCCAAGCCCAGTGATGCTTAGCTGGCAAGCCACTTTTTAGAGAGAAGCTACCCCTAGTAGTCTGATCAGTTGAGCTAATCCAGAGGGAGTGTACTTAGGGTGAGGCCAGGAGAGCCCTGTGCAAAGACCTCACACCTTGCTAGGGATCAAAGTCACAAAGTAACTGAAAATGCTCCCTATTGTTCACTTTGTAGAAGCGAGTTTCTGCGGACTATCTATATAGCTTCAATAAATTGTGTTCCATCAACAATACCTAATAGACTGAAAGGAGAACCTCTCCGCAGAGCCTGTAGAGGAGAATAAGCTTTCCTAATATCTTGTTTGCAGTCTGTGAAAACTCGAACAAGAAATAGCATGCCTGGTACTGGAACCCATAAAATCTGAAATATTTAATAGGTTTTATTTAAATGTACTAATTTCTGATAAATTGTTCTGCACATTAGACAATTAGTACACATAAGAAATCAGTATTTTTAAGAAATTCTCTGGCTATGTCAACAGCTATAATTGAAACAATGAGCTAATGATGTTAAATGGAAATGATTGGTTCCTGAGATAGCTCAGCAGAATAAATGCCTACCTGGAAAGTGCGGGGGTCTGAGTTCAATCGCTGGTGTCACCAAAAAAGAAAGTAGAGGGCCTGACAGGATGGCTCAGTGGTCTAAAGCGCCTGCTTAGGAAGGCTTAGCCAGCTTCAGGGACCATGGTTTGATTCCCGGCACCACATGCTGTGCCAGCCCTGCCCTCAGGACAGGCTGAGCCGGCCATAAAAATACACAAACAAACAAAAGTTCTGAAACAAGAAAAAATAAATAAATAAATAAAATTCTTAAAAAAAAAAAAAAAAAAAGAAAGTAGAAATGAAATCTATAAGGTAGTGACAAAATCATCATTGAAAGAGATTGAAACTATGGATATCAATGCTATATTGATAACACTGCAGCATTATGCAAAACGCCAAAAGGTCACTGATCAATATAGGAGAAATTGGTAACACTAGGTATATATTATAAGGTTAAAATATAATGGAGAAATTTAAGGAGATGAGTAAATCTCCAAGGATGACCTATAAAGCCTATAAATCCTGAAATATTTTATTGCTAACATTTGAGCTAAGAAATTTAACCTAGGGAACATGGAATATCTCTTTTAATTAAACAGCTTTCTCCATGCAGTTTTTATAATAGTAACACATCAAGCACAGGTAATTATTTCTAACATCTCTTTTTACAAGACGAAAGAACAAGTCTTTGTAAATTTTCAGGGCTCCTGTGGGAAATCTCAAAGATAGGTTTTTGCCTGCAATGTATTGTTAAAGTTCTCTCGTTCCTTTTTTCTCTTTTTTACTTTGCCTTTTTAAAAGTTAGAGTCAAATTTAAAAAAAAACTATAAAACTCCTGAAATATTAGTAGAGATTAGACAGTTAAGATGACATAATGGATTCCAAGAACACAATGTTTGTTGGACAAAATTGAAAATGCAAAGCTATGAATAAACTTACAAAACAAGATTGAATAAAAATTTTAACTCCTTAAGAAATGAAAAATATTTCTTGAGCCTTGTATGACCCCTACTCAGATACATAAGAACATAAAAAACAAAAAAAACAAAAACAAAAAATCAGAAAATTATTCTGGCAAAATAGAAATTCTGCTATCCATATAGATTAAACAGAAGAAAAACAGTATGTTTTCAGATTTAGTTGAAGATACTAATAAGAAAACCAATATTGCCTACAGCCATACTACCTTGAACGCACCCGATCTTGTCAGAAAACCAATATAGCACAGTGGAGAAAACCTTTTTAAAAGTTTTTTTTTTTTTCTAAGTATTATTTTTCATCAGATCAGATATTATAAGAAAAAAATGTAGAATACGATTTACATCCTTTGTTCCTCAGTATGCTTCTCTATTTTAAAGAATAAAGTGACAATTTACTTAATGATAGAGGTTTCTTTTCAGTGGGTATATGAGGGTAAAAATAAGTTCGTATTAGTAGTAAAAAGCCATTATAGTAAGTACAGGTAGTTCACTTTTATTATTTTCAAATGAAGTTTTTAGTCTCTTAGTGTTTTCTTTTCCTAGTTGATATATAATTCCAGGAATTCAACTCAGGACATTGCGCTTGACAGGCAGGCTGTTACACCACCGAGCTAAATCCCCAGCCCTTCGGTAAGTGTTAATAGCAAACATTTAAAACAAAGACATAAATACTTTGACATTTTCTCTTCTTGTTGAGACCAAATGCCCAACACCCACACATCAAAAGAGGAAAGGTGTATTTTAACTCACAATTTGTAGAAGTTTCAGTTCATAGTTGGCTGCTTCCATGGTAGGGAAGCATTGCAGAGAGGTATGTGGGAGGACAGTCCATGGCATGGAGGGCAGGAGGTGGCAACACTGATCTTCCCTTATCTTTTCTATACCATTCAGGTTATAAGCTTACTGGTTAGTGTCACTCTCACAGGTGACACCCCCTTTACACTCCTAAAGTACTATTAAAACACTCAGTAAACTCATTTAGTTATTTATACCCTTAATCCATATTCATGCAGTCTAATCCTAGTCACCTGGAAAAAGCCCCATTTATGAGAATATGAGGCTTTTGGGAAATATCTAGGTACAAATTATACAATAGCCTTAATAAGAAGAAAGCATATCATTGGGTCTGTTCATCAAAATTGGTTAGAATCATGGATTTAGGATCAGTATTTCTTTGAAAAGTTTTTTAAAAATAGTGGCATTGCTCTGTCCCTATTACTTGTAGCTCACTGTAATACTCAGGCTTCACTGTATTACACCACCTCATTTCATAACTGTCCACAGAATCCAAGGTGCAGACTTCTGTGTATCAGGTTGGGTCATGGCTGTGCGAAGCGTGTCTGAGTCCTCAGCCCTTTCTTTCTAGAGCTCTTATGCTATTCTCCTCCTGAGCTGACATGCAATGAGCAACAATCCCTGCCTTGTCTCTACATTCTTTTGTTTTTTCCAAGAACTGATCTCTTAGGAATTGAACTCTCTGAAAGGGTGATAAAAGTGAACCTGTCCTTTAAGGTGTGAGCACTGACTATTTGGTCCCAGTAATGAACTGACTGATAGTGATGACTGATACCAGAATGATGGAATAGTAGCTAACCATCAGGCGTAGGGGGTCTTTGGATTTGGCCAGCAGGATGTGTTCTGAAAAGTTTGAAAAGGGGCTAGAAGAACTGTAGAATGCTATAAGCAGAACCTAAGGATAATTCTCTGGAGCTCAGAAAAGAATGCTGATAAAAAGGCTTGCCTCATGCAGTTTCTGTTGGAAAAATGACTTCATTAACAAATGATTCTGACTAGAAGATTCTGGGCGGGGGGGGGCTTGCATTTTACCCATATTCTGAGACTTCAGAGAAGATTGAGACTCAGGTAAACAGACTAACTGATTTTAACAAGGGCATTCCAAAGCAGCTCAATATTTAGTCTGTGGCTACTGTTAGCTGGATTTGTAGTGATAGCATAGGGCAAATAGGAGAGCAGAAAATTTTGAAACCTTAGACTGTACAATGTGTGACTTTTTGCTGAATGAGGTATAGATGCTGAGGAATGTAGTGCCACTTATGGAATAAAAACATGCTCCATTGGCATGCCACAAATCAACAAGATTTTAATCATCTCATGGTCAAAGGTGGAAGAGCAAAAATGTTTAATTTAAGAAGATAACACCTGGAAACCCAGGAGGGCTGCTTAGGGAATTGGTCTCATTTCACTTTGCCAAGCTATGCAGGCACTTGCAGACCTGCATCCAAAGCTGGAGGAAAATCTTGGTATCTCCCATGGAGAGTGTGCCATTCTAAACAGTGCAGGGATTCTGGGGTCATCTTGTATGTCCACATTTTAAAAGATGGTCTGCAAGCCCAGACAAGGAGCCCCACACATGATAGTGTGCATTAAGGCAGTGGAGAGCAAAAAGTTGGAAATTCTAGGGTTGTGGAAGGTCTACCCTGGAAAGCTGCAGGCCATGAGTGGAGCTGGCCCAAGAAACAGACCATGTGGGGCATAACCAGAAGGGTATGGCTGCCCAAGTCCTGTGAAACTCATATGTTACCATTGTTTGCTTGGATGGAGGACATGAACCTATAGGGCAGCAGTTCTCAACCTATGGGTCGCAACCCCAGTGGGGGTGGAAAGACCAAAACACAGGGGTTGCCTAAAGCCATCGGAAAATACATAATGCATATCAGGTATTTACATTCTGGATCATAATTATAGCAAAATTACAGTTTTGAAGTAGCCACCAAAATTATTTTTTGGTTTGGGATCACCACAACATGAGGAACTGTATTGCGGGGTCACGGCATTAGAAAGGTTGAGAACCACTGCTATAGGGCATACTATTTGCTTTGTGTGTCTTTGGTCATGCTTGGTCCTATTCTTTTCTGTCTTCTCTGCTAGGATCAGAATGTTTAGTCCCATAACTTTGCCTTGTGATTAAATTGTTCTTCATTTTACAGAGTTATAGAGCTAAGAATTTACATTGAGTCCAAAAGAGACTTACACTTGGATTTAGAAAATGATGGAACTGGGACTAGCAAGATAGCTAGGTGGAGAAAAGAGCCTGCTTAGGCAAGCTTAGACAAGCTTAGTCAAGTGCGGGGACTGTGGTTTGATCCCATACCATGCTAACCACACCTCCAGGCCAGGCAGAGCTGGCCAGAGTCCTCGCATAGTAGCACACACCTGTAATCCCCACTTAATGCAATCCTCATGGGGAAGCTGAAAGCAAGAGGATCATCACAAGTCTGAGCTGTGTAGTGAGACCCTTTACAACCAAATATATTCTTAAAAAAATAAAAAGAAAAGAATATTTGACCTATTGATACTTGGAAAACTTCTCCTGGGTATTCATTATGAAAACTAGACAGCTATATTATATTAAGCAGAATTTTGACTTTATGTTTTTATGTTGGTTTAAGGAAATGTCAAATTATTAAGGAGAATGATGAGCCAGTTAGCTTGCTAGTTCTACTTGCTAGCTTTGGATCTTCCCAGAGAGGCTGTGGAGTATACTTCTTAGTGTTCACATGGGACATGGAGCCATGGCCTTGGGTATATATCAGCTGTCTCACCTTTTCTGCTCTGGTATGGTTCCTGAGTTCTGATATCTGGATGCCATTTGCAGCGTTTTTCTGATCCGTGTCCATTCTCCAGGGCTTTTGTCCTTAAACGTTCAGTATTTTTATTGTACCTGGTAAATGGCATATTTAAAATGTACGAGATATGTTTTGATATGACTTATTTTTAACAGCTAGATACATACTTCATAACATAAATTGTGTTTATTGAAAAAAGAAGCAACTACACATTCAGAGAACAACTGAAACAACACACAGATGACTACTCAAAGCTGTCTCTATGTTGCTTAGTGAATTCTATAATGTTTTCATCCTACACACACCTAGGATGTTAGTACATCTTTATTGCAGCATCTTGCCTCTGTAAGAAAAAATTGAGCCATAGTTCGGTACTAGAATTCCTCTCTGCACAGTTCATGAATATCCAATAGCAAATCAATTCACTAGCTTGCTTCTTCACTTTCATTAAAGGTGACAGTAACTAATGTTTCCAATTTAAATTCTAAAGTTGAAATAGAAGTATAGCCAATATTTTGGTTCTTAGCCCTTCAAGGTCAGTGAGAACACAGGACATAAAAGAACCTGTACTGTAACACTTATAACTCAGTAGAGTCCCAATTTTCCTGTTCAAAGAGATTATGGGGCCACAAAAGAAAGTAATCGATGATGTACAGTGTGCCTAAGGAGAGCCACCTAGAGACAAAATATTCTGTCAGTTTTCCACAGAGAGCAAACTGGTCAAGCAATGGCCATGACTCATTCAGACGACTGATACTGACAATAGTTTTACAAAATGCTATACATGGTTTCAGGGTAGATCCTGAGGGGACCTGATCAACCCTGTAAGATACAATACTTACATTTTTTGGTAACATAGATTTTGCTTTATCTTGGTCTTAACCATCCAACAGAAAACTTTAACCATGAAGTACATTTTTTTTTTTTTTTTGCAGGACCAGGGTTCCAATTGCCATAGAACTATCTCCGCAGCCCCACCACAAGGTATAAAAAGGAAAGCCATATTAATGTCCTCAGTTGTAAAAGGTTCAACTCAGCAGCTTAGAATAATGCCAGATGAGCTGATAATCTACTACTGTTATGGACTATTGGAATATATATATATATATATATATATATATATATATATATATATATACTTTCTCTCTGTGCAATGAAAAAAAAACCTGAACTAATGATGTTTAGACAAGAAATCATATCTGCATCTTGAACTCTGAACAACTATGATGAAGACAACATTGTGTAATGTATTAATTATTGTAAAATAAAAACGTTCAAATAATGTTAACAGCAAAATGAATGACCATTATTATTCTTCAAAATGCAAAACAGTATGTCAAATAGTTCCACCTTGTGAGTCCTCTTTAATCACTTTTTATATATTTGATCTGGATCTTTCAAACTTAAAGCACTTATAACACTTGGCCTCATGGTGAAGGTTCATCGTTCACAGATCTGCTGTACTGGAAAGAACAATACTTGGATGACTGGTTTGGGAGATTTACAGTCAGTTGAGAGTGGTAGGGCTGAGCTTTGGGCAAGCTAGAGAAGACAGCTTGCATTGCTCACTGGCATATGCACTGGTATGCTTTCCTCTATCCAGCATAAGCAGATTAATTAGTATAAAAAACAACGTTCTACACCTGACTTCAGAGAAGTCCTTCTAAAAAGTAATCACTATTTTTTTATCAACTAAGTCCTAAATATTCACACAAACTTAAGAAAATAAATTCTTATAGCAACAAAATTGTTTACAAAAATTTATTCACAAACAAGCACATATTTAAATAGCATAATTATTGATTTTGAAACATGGCTTTTTTATTCATAAGTTTATATTATTCCATTCAAAATGTCCTCTGGTGTGATGGCTTCATTGTCATCTAAACTTTTCAAAGCACAGTAAGGTCTTCTTAGAGCACATTAATCTCATGTTTGCTCAAACTGTATGAGATATAGCACTTGCACTATCATGCAGAACTAGGATAGCTTAGTTTAAACCATCATGTAAATCAGGGTTATTAGAACCAAAAATCTCTGTCATTCTTGAACAAGACATTCTTCTCTCTGAAGAATGGCTTCTGTGTGCAAAACATTTGCATTGCACTGCATTTCAAAGTGTATTATTTCTTTGCTGACTGTGGGAAAATCAAGCATAGTGCATGAAGTTGTAGCCATTTTTTTATCATGTAAACAGAGATCACATATATAAGAGGAGACATAGTTTATAAAATTATTTAATTTTGTTCTTTACCTTAAGACATGTGTTTTATTTTAATTTTATGATTTCTTGTGTCTACAAATATTAAGGCTCATGTAGTGGAGCAGATCATTGGAAGCCAGCCTATATTACATCTGAGTGTTTTCTTGAGAAATTTCTATACTCTCCTATAGGTACCCAGCACTTATGGTCTAAAGGTTTTTAAAGTTAAGGTCAAAATGTTTAAGGAGAAAAACTTGAGAAAATATTTAGAAAAAGCATCAGAGATAACCTAAATTTGTGGAATACTGAGAAAATAGCACTATTTAACACATAAAATTAATCTGAGGAAGAAAGTAAATGGAAGTCAGCGAGATGGTTCAGTGGTCTGAAGAGCCTGCTTAGGAAAGTTTAGTCGATCACAGGGACCACAGTTTAATCCTGGCATCACGTGCTGTACCAGTCCCACCTCCACGACAGGCTGAGCTAACCACCCACAAAAAATAAATAAATAAATAAATAAATAAAGGAAAACGACAGTGCCCTGAAGACTTGAGAAGGAAGGCATTATCCTCTTTCCATGGCAAAATGAAGGAATGAGTAAATAAACACTT
The DNA here is from genome assembly GCA_004027025.1 of Myocastor coypus. Taxonomy (NCBI): domain Eukaryota; kingdom Metazoa; phylum Chordata; class Mammalia; order Rodentia; family Myocastoridae; genus Myocastor; species Myocastor coypus. The sequence goes on along the minus strand of PVJA010040162.1, from coordinate 2,107 downwards.
TTTAAGAAGGTCATTTTAGCTTTTTCCCACAATTCAATTCACATGTTGATTTGACTTTAGCCACACAGCTAAAATGAATTGCCCACTTATGTAGCAATCACGGGCTTACGTTTCACAGACCAGGACTCCTATGTAATGAAGCCATAAACTTTCACTCTTAGATCACTGATTAATATTTTTGTTTTACAGTCATATGCTTGAAGGAATACAGCAATAATTTTAATAACAGCATACACAAACTATTCCTTCAAACTATGTTATATCTTAAATATACAAAACAGGAGAGAAAATCCAAATATTTTAGTAATTGTCCCTGATATACTGCATTTAATTTTCTGTAAGGAATGAAAACTCTGGTGGCCTGTCCTTATCAAGAATCGTTAGTCCACCGCTATTTGGTGGGTAAACCTTGTTTCACTTAACTGCCTTTGCTACTATGCCAAGAATCATTTGGTTATGTGTTCAACACTACTTTTGACATCATCTTTGGTTCGTCAGTCTCTGCCTATTTTGCTAAATTTACTCTGTATCACTGTAGTTTTATTGTAAGACATGAATGTAAGACAACCATTACCGGGTTGTCTGATGGAAATTTCATGACTTTCCATATAAACTTTGGAATCAATTTGTGAATGTCACCTTTTAGGGCAGTGTAATGCTAATTTCTCTGTATCCATTTTCACAAGCCTTCTTTATTTCTGTCCTCATCTCTTCTCTCATGAGAATTATTTTCCTTTTTTCTTTTTTTTTTTTAATCATTTGATTTAGGTTTCCCCTTAATATAAAGTGATCTCAGCTTCAGACCCCTTATGTACACATATTTAATATGGCACTTTAGCTGGGCGTGGTGGCTCACGCCTGTAATCCCAGCACTTGGGAGGCTGAGGCAGGAGGATCAGTCTGAGTTCGAGACCAGCCTGGGCTACAAAAGTGAGCTCAAGGCCAGCCTGAACTGCATAGTGAGACCCTGTCTCAAAAAGACAAAAAAAAAAAAAAAAATAATAATAATAATAATATGGCACTTTTTCCAAATAACATTTCATTCTCAAATTTTGGGGGATATCCACACACATGTATTGTAGGAGACAGGTGTTAATTTATTGGTGTTGCTTTGTAAGGACAGGGTAATAGCTTCAGGTGGCTAAAAGCTGCACATCAGCTTTGATAGCGGGGTGGTTAGAAAGGTGGTTGGTTTATAAAACACATGAATTTTCAGGGTAGCTGAGGTCAGGAAACAAAACATCTTCCCATGCCCCTGCACATGCCTCCCTAGGAACTACAGGAACGGTAGTCACCAAGGGCCTGGGAGCCTCCGACCAAGAGGGTACAGAAAGGGCTGCAGCTGCCAGGATCCTGTCCTCCCTCAGAGGCAAGAGAACAATGCTGAGACTCTGTGTCCATGCTGATATGCATCTAACCCAGACCTGCAGGCCGCAGGAGGGGTCTGCATTAAATACACTATAGAAAACGTTCTCTTCAGTTGTTTTGTGTTGAGATTCTGAAAAATTGTTTTCATTTCTTCCTAAATTTGGATAGAATTCATCGAGCAAAACATGCTGAGTTGTGTCTTGTAAATCCAGTATCACAAAAATAAAGTTCATTAAATATTCCATCAGTATCTTAAATAGATGGAAATTACTCCTACTCACTTGTTTCTCTTGTTTGGAGTTTATGAGTTTAGGTCCTGTGAGTAATGATCTACTTTAGTCAAATAATCAAGTGTTTGGTCACATTGTTATTAATAAGGTTCTTATTATTTTCCTTTTAATTTCAGTGAGATCAGCAATCATGAATCATCTTTAGCTTTTCTCTTTGGATTTAGATATGATGAATTCCTTTTTGTTTTTCTTGCTTAGTACATTTTACTTTTTTCTTTTTCTTTTTCTTTTTTCTGTCTTTTTGAGACCGGGTCTCGCTATGCAGTTCAGGCTGGCCTTGAGCTCACTTTCGTAGCCCAGTCTGGTCTTTTTTTTTTTTTTTTTTTTTTTTTTTTTTTTTTTTTTTTTTTTTTTTTTTTTTTTTTTTTTTTTTTTTTTTTTTTTTTTTTTTTTTTTTTTTTTTTTTTTTTTTTTTTTTTTTTTTTTTTTTTTTTTTTTTTTTTTTTTTT
>PVJA010040161.1:0-18577 GCA_004027025.1 Myocastor coypus | reverse complement strand
TATTTATTTATTTATTTATTTATTTATTTATTTTTCTTGTTTCAGAACCTTTGTTTGTTTATTCACTCATTTTTATGGCCGGCTCAGCCTGCCCCGAGGGCAGGGCTGGCGCAGCATGTGGTCACAGGAATCAAACCACCGTCCCTGAAGCTGCGCAAGTTTTCCCAAGCAGGTGCTTTAGGCTGCTGAGCCATCCTGCCAGGCCCCTGGGGGTTGATTTTAAAGTTACACAAATCCATTTTTAAAAATTCATTATATTGCCGGGCGTGGTGGCGTACGCCTGTAATCCCAGCACTCGGGAGGCTGAGGCAGGAGGATCGCTGTGAGTTCGAGACCAGCCTGGGCTACAAAAGTGAGCTCAAGGCCAGCCTGAACTGCATAGTGAGACCCTGTCTCAAAAAGACAAAAAAAAAAAAAAAAAAAATCATTATATTAACAGGTGTTGGCGCTGCTGACGCAACATTCAAGCCCCAGCAAATGGTGCACATGGGCAACCGCTCCTCTCTGCTAGAGCTGAGCTACCGCCTATCCCTGCCGGGAAGCAGCTGCAACCCCGCACGACTGGAGTGTGCAAAGGGGTCCCTGGCCTCCCCGCACCGCCACTCCCCAGGCGTGAGCGGGCCTATGCTTGGGATCTAAAATGCCCCTGAAGCCTCTCTGTGTTGAAAGCACTGTTGTCAGCAGACGGGCTTTAAGGAAGTAATAGGGTCCTGAGAGCTCTAATTTTGTCAGTGGATTAATGAATCCACGAAGGCTCTCCTAATTTGATGGCATTATTGAGAGACAGCGGAAGCAGGAGGCAGGGCCTCGATGAAGGATGTAGATCCTGAGGATGGGACCTCGGGGGCCTGTAGCTTGCCCCAGCCGCCTCCTCTCTCCATTTCTCATTTCTGCTCCTTGCCTGCCATTAGATGAGCAGCTTTCCTCTCGGCACCTTTCTTTCTCTTTTTAAATGTATTTAGGACAGGGTCTCAGTACACAGAGCGGGCTCACAGTGATCCTCCTGTTCTCAGCCTCCCAAACGCTGACTTGGAAAGAACCTGTCTCAAATTAAAAATAAATTAAAAAGAGGATGAGATGTAGCTCAGTGCAAAGGCCCTGAATTCAATCCTTAGCACCTCAACAAACAAATAAATAAGGCCTTCCTCCCTTAAACTGTCATTCTCAAGTATTCTGTTGCCGCGACCTGTCTAACATGGAAAGCAAGTCTCCACAGAGAAAACAAGCAGGAAAAGGGGAAAAACGGAAGGAATAGATTAAACAGCATTGGCCCTACGGGCCTCCTCTGGAGACAGGAAGTCAGAGGCCAGATGACATAACTACTGGCAAGGGATTGGACAAGATCCTGGCTGCCTGCCAGGCTGGCTGGGCCTCCCTTTGCTTTGCTACCTTAGAGCTGCCCAGCCTCCAGGAGACACTGGGCTGGGAGCTTTGGGAGTGTCCAGGGTTCACTCCATTGGTGAACTTTGGCACTACCTTGTCTCTGAGTCACCTCCAAGCTAAAGTCAGTGTGTCTGCCAGAGGCAGGCCCAGGAGAGCAGGAACCAAGCCCAAGAGGAGGCAATGTGGGAACAGCAGCTGGCCTGCTGGGTGTGAAATATGTCCCCTCTGGGGCCACTTTGGGGTGTGGGCTGAGGGTATGCTTGTAAAGCCACAGAAGCAAACGAACAGCAGGCACAGGTCAGTGGCAGAAGCAAGGTTCCTGTGCCACAGGAACCACAGCCACTTTTTCATTTTACCCACATGTAAGAATTCCTCAAAGGAAGGGGCTGGGGTGATAGCTCCACAGTACAAGTGCCTGCCTGGCAAGTGAAAGGTCGAGAGTTTGAACTCCAGCCTTGCAAAAAGGAAAAACAGAATTCCTCAAAGGAAATTTGGTGGGTCAGTATTTGTCTTGATGAAGACTGCTGGAAATTACATGGCACTGGGGGGAAAACTCAAGGAAAGATTTGTTTGGTTTTCAAATTGTATGTCACTTAAAGCAGAGAAATATCTGGGTCCTGTGTTCAGTATCAGAAAATATCTGGAGGAAGCCAGGCATGGTGGTACATGCCTGTAATGCCAGTACTTGGGAGGCTGAGGCAGGAGGATTGGTGTGAATTTGAGACCAGCCTGGGCTACAAAAGTGAACTCAAGGCCAGCCTGAAGTGCACAGCGAGACCCTGTCTCAAAAAGACGGGAAAAAAAGAAAAGAAAGGAAAATGTCTGGAGAATTTTATTGGCTATTGTTATTTTTGTCTGCTAACCTCCAAGAAGCCCTTCCGATCAGTTTACTGAAATCCCTTCCCTTTGTAGAGGCAGAAACTGCAGCCCGGCTAGGGGTGTGGCGGCTCACTGAAGGTCACAGTCCTGCAGAGAACACCTGCTGCAGGGCCATCTGGCTGGCAGGTGAGGCTTCATCCCACGAGTCCCTGCCTGACCAGCATGCTCTGGACAGCCCTGGCCGTGCTAGCCACCACGTATCTTGCCTCTGAATTCTGGAGCTGGAAAAATCAGGTTTTTCCAGCCTGAAAATCCCACAACCTATATATCCATTTCCCCACTCTAAGCGCCTCCTGTCCGTGGGAGACAGACGCGACAGCTGAACTCTGCTGAGCCGATCTGTAAACAGCAAAGCTCACAGCCTGTACCAGGCATGCAGCCTGAGCCAGAATCTCTTTACCTGGTAGAGGGCTTATCTGAGAAATCAAAAACATGATTGGAAGATTGCCTGATGGGCAAAGAATCACAGGACAGGAAGAGGCCCAGAGAAATTTATTCAGCATTGGGTCTGAGAATATTTATTGTTATCCCTTCCCTTTTTTATAAAAAACAGTCACACCTTGAGTATTGAGCAAGCTATTTAACCCTCTGGGGCCTCATTCCTGAGCAGTCCCACAGGAATATCTACCCCTCTTTTATTTTTATTTTTATTTATTTATTTATTTATTTATTTATTTGTGGGACCGGGGTTCAAACTCACGACCTTGTACTTGCCCAGCAGGCACTTGTGCCTTGGAGCTATCTCCCCAGCAATCCCAACCCCTCTTTTAGATGGGTTAGATACACTGAGATTTGGGTTCTACTTTTTTTTGTGGGATGAGGGTTCGAACTCACAACCTTGCACTTGCCAGGCAAGTATTTATTCTACAGCTATCTCACTAGCCTCAAGAAGGGCAGTTTTATTTGTTTGTTTGTTTATTGTCTTTTTTTTAAGATTTTTTTTTTCTTGTTTCAGAACCTTTGTTTATTTATTCACTCATTTTTATGGCTGGCTCAGCCCACCTCGAGGGCAAGGCTAGCGCAGAATGTGGTGCTGGGGATCGAACCGCGGGCTCACTTTTGTAGAAAGAGTGAAGTAGTTTTTTTTTTTTTGGGTGGGGGAGGGCATTAAAAGAAGAAAGCATGTCTTTGGTACAAGGTCTCCCTACCCAGCTTGGACCCCGTAGTGATCCTCCTGTCTCATTCTCCTGGGGATTCCAGGTGTGCACCGACACACCTGGTCTGAGGAGAGCATTTTTTTTTTTTTAACTTTTTTTTTAAACTTTATTTTTTAAAAATTATTTTTATTCTTGTTTCAGAATCTTTGTTTATTCACTCATTTTTATGGCCGGCTCAGCTCGCCCCGAGGGCAGGGCTGGTGCAGCATGTGGTGCCGGGGGATTGAACTGTGGTCCCTGAAGCTGCCCAAGCTTCCCCAAGCAGGTGTTTTAGAGCACTGAGCCATCCCGCCGGGCCCTGAGGAGAGCATTTTGAAACTAGCACAGCAATGCTGCACACTGCTCGAGAGTCAGGGGCTTCCAGGTGTAGCAGGAAGAGAGGCCAAGGCAGCTGAGGAAGGTGGTAGCCTATGGCCTTACATGATGAGAAAAGGGAAAGCAAGAGGGAAGGAGGGAAGAAAGGAAGGAAGGAAGGAAGGAAGGAAGGAAGGAAAGAAGGGAGGGATAGAGGGAGGGAGGGAGGAAGGGAGGAGGGAAGGAAGGGAGGGAGGGAATGGAGGAGGGAAGGGAGGAAGGTGGGAAGGAAGGAAGGAAGGGAGGGAGGGATAGAGGGAGAGAGGGAGGGATAGAGGGAGGGAGGAAGGGAAGGGATGATGGAAGGGAGGGAATGGAGGAGGGAAGGGAGGAAGGAGGGAAGGAGGGAAGGAAGGAAGGGAGGGAGGAAGGAGGGAACGGAGGAAGGAGGGAAGGAGGGAAGGAAGGAAGGGAGGGAGGAAGGAGGGAAGGGAGGAGGGAAGGAAGGAGGGAAGGGAGGAGGGAAGGGAGGAGGGAGAGGAAAGAAGAGAGAAGGAAGAAAAGGTGAAAGAAAAAGGAAGAGATTGTTATCTGAGCCAGGCAAGCTCTATAAGTAAAAACCCCATATGGCTTCTGGGAGAAACACACATGCACAGAATTTGGGAGCTAGGTGTAAGGAACACCTGTTGTGTTTAGAGCAGAGCTATTTAAATAGCAGCACCCCAGGCACCAGTACAGGTACTTACAAGCTGTTTTTCTGCTCTGCAAAAGGGAGCAGAAAGAATGAGAAAGCTCTTGGGTGGATTAGCTGGGGGAGGGGGCGCTGGGGGCGCTGGGGGCGAGGAGGGCCCCTGCTGCTGCTCTTGTCGGGCCAGGAGCGCCCTGAGCTGGGGCTTCTCTACCCTTATCTCTGTCTGAAGGTCGTTGGGAGCCCTGTGGTTCTCTAGAGGGCCAGGAGAAGCTGAGGTTTCACCCTCTCCCCCTTCCAAGCCTGTTTTTTTTTTTGTTTGTTTGTTTTTTTGTTTGCTTTTGTGGTACGGTACTGGGGATTGAACTCAGGCCCTGAGCTTGCCAGGCAAGCACTTATTCTACTGAGCTATCTCCCTGCCCCCCCCTTCCAAACCTGTAAAGATTTATGTGTCACTTGTGGAGTCTATAGCTGTTTCCGCTTCTTGTGAATCTTTGTGTAAATCAGAAGTGGCTAAAAATCCCAGCACAGCCTTCTCTTGCAACGTTCTGGCCTCCTTTTCTGGAACTGCTGGAGATAAATGTGACATTAGAGCATCTGAAGGTATCTACACACAGGCTCTGGGAAGAGGAGCTAGGGCCGGAGGGGTAAGGAGGGACCCTCCAGGGACCGACACCTAGGCTGCGATACGGATGGGTGGCTGGGGAAGCAGTCACATCCCTTCTGCCCATGTGTCATAGCAGTAGCTGACAAATTTTGGTGGTGTGGAGTGACAGTGGTGGCTATCTTTATGATGGGGACACACCTCTGTCTGAACGCCTAGAATGCGGCTTGGTTGCAGCTGTGTTCTTGAAGGAACGTTTAGGCCATGACTATCCATGTCTGAACAAATCTCTTCACCAAGGCTCTCACCTCAGTGGCCCTGGCTCCTGATAAATGGCTCGGAAGGGTTGATTTCGTGCATTTCTTTTTAACTCTGAATCCAGTGGTCACCGATTGAATGGCAAGCTTGAACTTAGTGATGGCGGGAAGTTCACATTAGAAATTGGAAAACATCACATACAGCTTTTGTTTTTTCCTCAAAGATCTGATAGGTAGCCTAATTAGCATCTCAAGAAATGGAGTGCAGTGAACAAAGCCCAGGGACAGCTGTGGTCTGTTACTGAAAATCCCGGAAAGCTGGGACTCCAGGTGATCGATAGCAGCTTCACCTGCGGGCTCCCCGTTGCTTCTTCCCTTGCTTGGAATGTTAATGGTTAACATCTGTATGAACCTCGTACTAAGGAAAAGGTGGAAGTCGACAGAGATCGTGGTCACGTTCATGACTATGGACGTGGTCTTCCTAGTGATTATGCATGAGCTCGCGCTCACTAGCCGAAATAAAGCTGAGCTGCTTTTGGGGTTCTTGGCTCACTGAGGGATGAATCTCCGTGAATCCTCTGAGCCACCTTCATCGGGTCTTCTCGTCATTTCTTTCAGCACCGACTCATAACACACAACATGATTCTTAGCATAAGACTGCTCCCGCTCTTGTCCCCCTGTGTTGATTTTCTTTTTTTTTTTTTTTTTAGAATTTTCTTTTTTATTTTTATTTATTTTTTATTTTTTTATTTTTATTTATTTTTTTATTTTTTTGTGGGACCGGGGTTCAAACTCACGACCTTGCACTTGCCCAGCAGGCACTTGTGCCTCGGGGCCATCTCCCCAGCTCCCCTTCTTTTTTATTTTATTTATTTTTTTTTTCTTGTTTCAGAACCTTTATTTGTTTATTCACTCATTTTTATGGCCGGCTCAGCCCGCCCCGACGGCAGGGCTGGCGCAGCATGTGGTGCCAGGGGGATCGAACCTCGGTCCCTGAAGCCGCCCAAGCTTTCCCAAGCAGGCGCTTTAGACCACTGAGCCATCCCGCCGGGCCCCCCTGCGTTGATTTTCTTCCATGGCCTCAATGATTTATCAAGATAAAGCTGATCGTTGTCACCTACTGTGTAAGCCATCCCATTCTGCCATGGTGTGTGAGGCCAGCCTACATCATCTGGCCCACATACGGGTACATTTCCCCAGTCGATGCATGTCTGGTTTTGCATTTCACGTCACCGGATGTGAGGTGCTGATCTGCTCTCCAGGGCGCCTTCTGTTTCCCGCCCTCGGTTCCTTGCCCCTGCTGTGGACGGCCGTGTGCTGCTTTCCGCACATTTTGTCACGTTGCCAACCCACTTGCGGTGGGGTGAAGCCCTGTGACCAGCTCTGCTGAGTGAGCAGGGAGTAACGGCGACTCAGCAGGGCATGTGAGCGTGGACGTGCCTCCTCCAGCCTTCTCCCCTGCAGCTGCAGTCCTGGAGGCCACGTGGTGGGACAGCAGAGTGACCAAATGGAGTGAATGTATGGCTGAGTCAGCGCGTGGAGACGGCTGCCCTGTGCTACATGATTATGTGTGAGGGGGAAACAAACACTTGCTGTATTTAGGCACTGAAATTCCGTACCATTTTATTACTATAAAATAACCCAGCAGTTCTCAAACATGTGGGTCAAAGGACTCTTTTAAATCCGTTTTTTTAAAAGAATTTTTTATTTTATTTTATTTTTCTTGTTTCAGAACTTTATTTTTATTTATTTGTATGGCCGGCTCAGCCTGCCCCGAGGGCAGGGCTGGCGCAGCATGTGGTGCCGGGGATCAAACCACGGTCCCTGCAGCCGCCTGCAGGAGCTTTAGACCACTGAGCCATGCTGCCTGGCCCCCAGTGCTGGGATTACAGGTGTGTGCCATCACACCAAGTGCCAGGGCTGTATGGTGGGCCCATGGGGGGCAGATGGAGAGCCCAGGCACCCAGGGCCAGACCACACAGCATGTGGGGCCAGGGACCTAACTCAGGTCCTGTGCTTGCTGGGTACGAGCTTATGCCTCTGAGTTACCTCTCAGGCCCCCATTATGTCATTATACAATATTCAAAAATCACATTAACATCATGGTCCATCCTATTGAAGTCTTTAAGGACTTGGAAGCTGTCAGACTCATGGTAGTTGCTACAGTTTTTTCTAACAATTTTGAACGCTTGAATTTTACCTTTGGCAACAAGCACTGTCTTTTTTTTTTTTTTTTTTTTTTTTTTCTCCAAGTGACAAGTTCAATTTATTCATTTTCAGGAAAATGCCTGTCAACTCCCTAAGTTTGAATAACCATAGCTTGTCAGTTTCTTCAAGTGAAGAAACAATGTTCTACAATAAAAGCAGCTGTTTGCAACTCAAAAAATCAAACTCATGCTTCTGTTCAAAACAACCTACCGTCCTCTGTACGCAGCAGCGCTCTATCCATGCTTCCCTTTTGTCACGCAGGACGTTTGAGAGATGTGCGTGCAAGGGCAATGATTTAATAAAAGAAATCGCATTCCCTGCTTCATCAAAGGTTTTGTTAAGTGGAATAGTTTTGTGTTCCTACTCCACCCCACTCCACCCCACCCCGAGAAAGGGCACAGAACAAAGAACCTGAATACAGTGGCTACTGGTAGTTTGACGTCACCGCCTTGATTTATGCTAAGGTGTCAGAATGCTTAACCATCAGAGCTTTTTCATCATCTGCGTAGTTCATTCTGAAAGTGATTTTGGCCTCACAGAACCCTTGGGAGGCTCTCTGGCTCTCCCAGTGGACTGAGAACGTGAGCCGCCAATCTAGTTGTTTTTGTTGTTGTTGTTGTTTTGTCTTTTTGAGACAGGGTCTCACTGTGCAGTTCAGGCTGGCCTTGAGCTCACTTTTGTAGTCCAGGCTGGTCTTGAACTTGCACCGATCCTCCTGCCTCAGCCTCCCAAGTGCTGGGGTTACAGGCATGTACCACCACCACCAGTCTAGTGGGTTTCTTTGTTTTGTTTTGGCGGGACTGGGGTTCAAACTTATGACCTTGCACTTGCCAGGCAGGCACTTGTGCCATGGAGCTATCTCCCCAGCCCCCACCACTCTAGTTTCAATCTTTTTTTTTTCCAGAATCGAGGATTGAACTCAGGACCTTGTACTTGCCAGGCAGGCACTTGTACCCCTGAGCTATCTTCCCAGCCCCTTACCAATTTAGTTTTTTTTTTTTTTTTTTTTTAATTTTATTATTTTTTTTCTTGTTTCAGAACTTTTGTTTGTATATTTATTTATTTTCATGGCCAGCTCAGCCTGCCCTGAGGACAGGGCTGGTGCAGCATGTGGTGCCGGGGATCAAACCGCAGTCCCTGCAGCCGCCCAAGCTTTCCCAAGCAGGCGCTTTAGACCACTGAGCTATCTCACCAGGCCCCCCAATCTAGTTTTAGTGGATCTTCCTTACCAGATGTTAGGCATCAGTAGAGAATGGAGGCTCGTTCGCTAGTACTGTACATTCCCAGTGTGTCTAGTGTCTAGTGCATGACAGGACTCAAATCACAGCCGACTGAATGAATGTAGTCATCTGAAGCAGCCATGAGAAGCAGCCTAACAAACTTAGTGGGCACTAACTAGAGACTCTTACCTCACCCAGATTTTCCTATAAACAAGTTCCACATTAAAAAAAAGATCGTAGGGGCCCTGCAGGATGGCTCAGTGGTCTACTGCGCCGGCCTGGGAAAGCTTGGGCGGCTTCAGAGACCATGGTTCGATCCCCTGCACCACATGCTGTGCCAGCCCTGCCCTCTGGGTGGGCTGAGCCAGCCACAATAATGAGTGAATAAACAAAGGTTCTGAAACAAGAAAAAAAAAAAATAAATAAATAAAATTTAAAAAAATAAAAAAAAAAATTAAAAAAGATCATAGCCAGGCCGTGGTAGTGGATGCCTGTAGTCCCAGCACTTGAGAGGCTGAGGCAGGAGGATCGGTACAAGTTCAAGACCAGCCTGGGCTATAAAAGTGAGTTCAAGGCCAGCCTGAACTGTATAGCGAAACTGTCTCAAGAAGACAAAAAAAAAAGAAAAGAAAGAAAGAAAGAAAAGAAAAAAAATCATAGTGATATGAGTCAGAAACTGTCCCAAAGGCCCGGCAGGATGGCTCTGTGGTCTAAGGCGCCTGCTTAGGAAAGCTTAGGTGGCTGCAGGGACCATGGTTCGATCCCAGGCACCACATGCTGCGCCAGCCCTGCCCTCAGGGCAGGCTAAGCTGGCCATAAAAATAAATAAACAAACAAACAAAAGTTCTGAAACAAGAAAAAATAAATAAATAAAGTTAAAACATAAAAAAAAAAAGAAAGAAACTGTCCCAAGGGGGAAAAGAACAAAGAACGGAGCCAAAGGAAGCTGGCCCCTTGTAATTCAGGCAAGCTACAGACCAGGGAACAGATTCCTGCAGGCGGTGCCCTGTCCGTTCTTTGTTCCTTTACCAGGGAAGTTACCAACTAGTGATATGTAAACTTAGAGTTGGGTGAACGCGGGAGGGGATGTAAATAACACCTTGCTTACACCAAATTAGTCATGCACATTCTTTAGCTAGTGGTAGAAGTTGGAAAGTCTGTCTATAGCTCTCAATAAATGTGAGAAGTTTCGCTAGTAGCTCAAGGTCCACTTAGAGAGAGATTAGGTTCAGTGAGTCTGCTGAAGCTCTATTAATCCAATCTTCCCATGATTTCTTTTGGCTTTGACTGATAACATGCAACAGAGATGATAGGCCTGTGACTGATATCTAAAATAGCTATGCTTAGTCCTTTCCTGTTTTGGAAGGCGTGTGTGTGTGTGTGTGTGTGTGCGTGTGTGTGCACTTGTGTGTGAATGGGTCTGGACAAGGAATATTGGCCACCCAATAAATTACCTCTGTTGTGAAGAAAGGCACCGATAATCCTTGAAAGCATTAAAAAATTCTACATTTTTATCTTACCCCCTAAAACCTTGAAAGAGATGTTGATAAAGGGAAACTAATTTCTGCCTCTTTGTGTTCTGTTCCCTGGTGCAAGCTGTTGCTTTGAGCAGGACCATGTATTTCACTTCTTTCCTTCCTCTTAATGGTGGCTAGCCCAGGACCTGGTGTACAGAAAACATTCACTTGTCATGTGGCCAGGAGTAAGGCAATGTGGCAGGAAGAAGACAAATTAAGGACTCGATGAGCACTGTTACAGTCAGGGTTTGCAAGGGAATAGATTCAATATAGAACACATAACTTATAGGGTTATTTTATAATAGTCATCCAAAAAAGTCAAATGCAGAAGAGTGCAAGGAATCTGTCTGTGTTGGGGGCCCGGTAGGATGGCTCAGTGGTCTAAAGCGCCTGCTTAGGAAAGCTTGGGCGGCTGCAGGGACCATGGTTTGATCCCTGGCACCACATGCTGCACCAGCCCTGCCCTCAGGGTGGGCTGAACCAGCCATGAAAATGAATGAATAAACAAACAAAAGTTCTGAAACAAGAAAAAAAAAAAAAAAATCTGAAAAAAAAAAAGAAAGAAGGGGGGCTGGGGAGATAGCTCTGTGGCACAAGTGCCTGCCTGGCAAGTGTAAGGTCGTAAGTTTGAACCCCGGTCCCGCCAAAAAAAAAAAGAAAGAAATCTGTCTGTGTACTAGAGAGCTGAAGAATCCAACCGAGGGTCTGGATGCCATGCAGATTTCCCACACAAGACCAGCTAGAGACCTGGAACCCATGGCAATGTCTCATCCAGTTTCCAAGTCTGGATCAAGGATCTGCACCCGGAAGGCCCGAACGTCAGTGATAGAGGCTAGAAAGTCTGTAAAGGTAGGATGAAGGATCTGGGACAGCAGGCTGGAGGCTCTGCACTGGGGCTAAGAAGTGATACTCAAAGCATGATCTCCGCGGAAGACAACTGCAGCTATCCACGGCGACAGCATCTGAGCTGAGAACAGCTGAGTTTGTATCAGGAAAACCAGCTGCAACAAAGCTTCTCCTGGTAAACCATCACTGTGCAATCTTCCCCTCTTGTTTTCCTTTTATGTTGTTTTTAGCGACAGTCCTCAGGTGGCACTTGCATGCCCAGAACCATACTGACTCAGTTCATCTGGACATTCCTATCTAAACTGACCATTGGTTAACCTACACAAGAACTAACCTAGCATTGTCAACATTGCCTCTTCATGGTCATTAGGAAGATCAGACATAAGGAACCTGCCTTCTGGTGTCTGTGGTTAGCTGTCCTCAAGCCCAACTCCTTTCTGTTCTCCACATCTAGAATGTCCAGTACCTGGAGAAAGAGTTTTCTAACTTCACCTGCACGAGCTTAGCTGGGGGAGCTGCCCAGATGGCATTGTTCTAAAGAGCTCTTGGGGCAATTCGGACATGGACAGAGAACTGGAGAGTAGAGAACTCAGGTGCTTACAGGTTTTTCTTGTATATCTGTGGGGAGAAGCAGAGATCCAGGTAATGAATCCCTGAGAAATCAGCATATGGCAGCCTGTCCCCAGTGATGGCTGTCACTGCTGCAGGAATGCTCAAGGGATGGAAACCTGCTCCCAGCCTGTGTCCTGAGCCTTGAGACTACCCTTAAGAGGTCTCAGCCATGCGGCTTGAGCGCTCTCTGTGTAATCCACCCCGAACCCATCATTTCGTGCTGTTGTTCACACCTTTCTGTTATTTATTTATTTTATTTTATTTTTTTTTTTTTTGGCTTTTTGAGACAGGGTCTCACTGTGCAGTTGAGGCTGGCTTTGAGCTCACTTTTGTAGCCCAGGCTGGTCTCGAACTCGCAGCGATCCTCCTGCCTCAGCCTCCCAAGTGCTGGGATTACAGGCGTGAGCCACCATGCCCGGCTTATTTTTTTTTTTTTTCTTTTTTTTTTTTTCTTTCTGTTATTTAAACTAGAGGCAAATGGAATGGCACAATGCCCAAGAAAGACAGGTGTGTGAATCAACTGCTTATAGGGAAACTCCCTGGGGGGGGGGGTCACATACTGAGTGAGCTGGTGCTGCGCTTATCATAAGCTCTTGTTTATAGTTCACTGAGAGTTCAATGGCTCAAAGACCCTTCTCTCCTCTCTACTCCCCACCCTCACCCCAATGAGGGATCTGCATGGCATCCAGACCCTCGGTTGGATTCTAATAAGGTTCTTTAAACTACTCTAATGGTGGGGTGGGAACATGACCTGCTACTTTAATGGTGTTTACGCAGTCAAAGGAGCTTAGCTTGTTAGGCCATGGAGCCGCAAGGACAGGGAGAACAGAAGCTCAGGGCTCTGTTAAATTAACCTCTGCTTGGATGGCCCTAATTGATCCTGCACTTCCATAGCTTTCTGACTATCTAGAAGCAATAAACAAAGCCCTGGCCAGGCTATGACCATGGTAGTTTAAGAAAACTGCTACTCCATTCCTTTTGAAATATCCCACTGAGGGCCAGGGAGATAGCTCAGTAGAATAAGGGCTTGCCTGGCAAGCACAAGGTCCTGAATTCAATCCCCAATATTGAAAAAACAAAACAAACAATAACAACAACAAAAATACTTCATTAAAAGTTATTTAGAAGGTATTGGACTGAGTGAATATTAATTCATTCTGAGTGAAATTGGTCTCTAACATGTGGGCCAAAGATTTCTGTACGTCTGAGGCACATGCTCCATGCTAACGTGAGGGTTGAGGTAATGCTGGCATCCCCCACTTGGCGAGGATGTTTACAGGACCCTGTGTTTCCCAGTAGCTTCCATTACAGGAGGGGCACATGGAGACATTTGCCTCAGTGTCAACATTGGGAATTTACACACCAGAGGTGTGCAGACTTCAGAGAACTATTTCAAGCTGTGATTAGGTTTATTTTATTTATTTATTTTTTAGAATTTATTTTATTTTTTTTCTTGTTTCAGAACTTTTGTTTGTTTGTTTATTTATTTTTATGGCCAGCTCAGCCTGCCCCGAGGGCAGGGCTGGCGCAGCATGTGGCGCCGGGGATCGAACTGTGGTCCCTGCAGTCACCCAAGCTTTCCTCAGCAGGCGCTTTAGACCACTGAACCATCCCACCGGGCCCATCACCTTGTGACTTTAGTTCATCATTTTCCTTATTTATTTATTTATTTATTTATTTATTTTTCGGGACCAGGGTTTGAACTCACAACCTTGCACTTGACAGGCAGGCACTTGCACCACAGAATTATCTTCCTGGCCTACCTTTTTTTTTTTTTTTCTTGTTTCAGAGCCTTTGTTTGTTTATTCACTCATTTTTATGGCTGGCTCAGCCCGTCCCAAAGGCAGGGCTGGCGCAGCATGTGGTGCCAGGGATCAAACTGCGGTCCCTACAGCTGCCCAAGCTTTCCCAAGCAGGAGTTTTAGACCACTGAGCCATCCCACCGGGCCCCCCACCCTTTTTATATATGTAAAATGCACTTGCTTGGCAAGTGCAAGGGCCTGAGTTCAATCCCCGATTCAGCAAAATTAAATAAATAAATAAATAAATAAATAAATAAATAAATCTGTGAAATGGCACAGCTGTCAGAGCTGCTAGAGGAAATAAGGATGTTAATCTGACATGTATGGAACAGTATTTGGCACTTAATATGCAATGAATGTCTGCAAAACAAACAGACGTGCACTAGCACACAAAATCCAGCCAAAGGAACGATGACACAGATAGGACGAGAAATCCGCTGAAGAGCCACACAAAATTTTTCAGCGGCTTGAAACTGCCCCTGGCCCCTTCCTTTGCGCAATCCGTGGGCATGCGAGCGTAACAAGGAAATGTGTCTAAATAAATGTGATAAGGGCCCACTGGTTCGAGTGCCCATGATGCTCCGAGGACTGGGAACTGCCCCGTTGGATGGCTGCTGGTCATAGAGAAGGCCTCTGGGACGAATAGGCGCCCACGAGCACGCTACCGTGGGAGCACACGGTAGGCTGTCTTGGCCGCTCTTGCAGTGAAATTGGAGCCCGCGTTGAGTTCTGGGAAATGGACGCGGAAGAGAGTGAGTGAACAGCGACATCCAGGCCTGGCTTGTTAAATCTCCCAGGCACAGGCCTTGCTCATTTTTATTGTTGTTGTTCATTTTCTGGCTAAATAGAAAGGACAAAAAGGACCCCAAGAACCTAAGAGAGGGGGAAATGGGGAAAAATTAAGGTATGTACCTCATTCCTTATTATGGCAGTGATCGTTATATAGGTCAAAATTGTACCAATAAAAATTAACGAAAAGCTAAAATCTTGTGGGCTGGGAACATAGCTCAGTGGAATAAGTGCTTGGCTGTCAAGAGCAAGGTCCTGAGCTCAATCCCTGGTACCACGAAAGAAAGAAAGAAAGAAAGAAAGAAAGAAAGAAAGAAAGAAAGAAAGAAAGAAAGAAAGAAAGAAAGAAAGAAAATTTCTAGCTGTACCTTAAACCTGAGTCCCTTGGTTTGACAAAGACTTTTTTTTTTGTGGGACCAGGGATTGAACTCAGGTCCTTGCATTTGCCAGGCAAGCACTTATTCTACTGAGCTATCTCCCCAGTCCTGGTTTGACAAAGTCTTGAAAGAAGGTGAAATCAGGATCATTTTTCTATTTCCCAGGGATGGGTAGGGTGAGCCTGGAGCTTGGCAGATGTTATCATGGGGTACAGATACCATCATTCTGTGTCTGTGCACTGCTATTCTGAGTGCAACACCTTCAGTATTCACCATGTGCAATGTAACAACGCCTTTAAAGATCAGCTTAGTAAGGATTAATTTACTACAGCCCAACAACTAGAAACTAAAATAGTTATAAATGGGAAGGTGATGCTTAAAATCACAGCATTTAAGAGCTAGTGGTGGAGGGTTGGCCAAATAGCTCAGTGGATTAAAGTGGCTGCCAGCAGGCTCAGGGACCGGGGCACACTGGGACAGCAATTGACACTGGGTGTGGTGGTGCATGCCTCTAATCCCAGCTCTTGGGAGGCTATAAACAGGCAGATCACTACCAGTGTCATCTAGTACTTCCCTAAAGTACAAAAGAAAATGAATGAATGAATGAATGAATGAATGAATGAATGAATGAATAAAGTGAGCTAGCAGTGGAGAGAAACTTTTTTTTTTTTTTTGTCTTTTTGAGGCAGGGTCTCATTATACAGTTCAGTTCAGGCTGGTCTTGAGCTCACTTTTGTAGCCCAGGCTGGTCTCGAACTCACATCGATCCTCCTGCCTCAGCCTCCCGAGTACTGGGATTACAGGCATTCGCCACCACGCCTGGCTATGGAGAGAAACTTAAAGGTTCTGTAGGAGATCCTCAAATGCTGCTCCATGATGAAATTCCTACTGGTTCATGAGGAAGTGACAGCAATTAGGACAGTTGTTTTCAGTCTTACCGTATAGCAAATTTTATTCATTTTAAATTACTTATCCTTTATTCTAGGATTATAGCGTTACCAATATTTTGGTATTGAACTACTCTTTCTTTGATAGAATGATGATAGTATTTTATTGATATTTTGGTGTTGAGGATTGAACCTAAGGTCAGGGGCCAGGGAGATAGCTCCATGGTATAAGTGTCTGCCTGGCAAGTGCAAGGTCATGAGTTCAAACTCTGGCCTAGCAAAAAGAAGAAAAAAAAAAAAAAGATTGAACCTAAGACCTTGTATACAATAAGAGGGGCTCTAGTGAGTCCCTGAGGGTATTTCATTTGTTTGTTTGTTTATTTATTTATTTACTTCTTTGGCATGGGGTCTTCTTACAAGGCTTGGACTCGTTGTGATCCTTTTGTTTTCAGCTTCCCCCGCACTGGGGTTACAGGCATGCCCCTCTATGCCCAGTCTCAAGTCCCAGCCCTGCACTTGCCTAAACAGGCACTTAGACTGCTATCTCCCAGGCCCTATTTTTTTTTTTTTTTGAATTTTTTTTCTTGTTTCAGAACTTTTGTTTGTTTATTTATTTATTTTTATGGCCGGCTCAGCCTGCCCTGGGGGCAGGGCTGGTGCAGCATGTGGTGCTAGGGATTGAACCGTGGTTCCTGCAGCCACCCAAGCTTTCCTAAGCAGGCTCTTTACACCACTAAGCCATTCTGCGGGGCCCCAACCCAGGCCCTATTTTTTTTTGCGGGACCGGGGTTCAAACTCACGACCTTGCACTTGCCGGGCAGGCACTTGTGCCTCGGAGCTATCTCCCCACCCCTACAGGCCCTATTTTTAATTTCTCTCTCTCTCTCTCTCTCTCTCTCTCTCTCTCTCTCTCTCTCTCTCTTTCTTTCTATTTATTTATTTATTTTTCTTGTTTCAGAACTTTTGTTTGTTTGTTTATTTATTTTTATGGCTGGCTCAGCCTGCCCTGAGGGCAGGACTGGTGCAGCATGTGGTGCCGGGGATCGAACTGCGGTCCCTTCAGACGCCTAAGCTTGCCTAAGCAGGTGCTTTAGACCACTGAGCCATCCTGCTGAGCCCTCTTTCTTTCTTTTTAAAAGTATCTCTACCTATGAAACTAAAATATTAGGGAGGGCTGGGAGATAGCTTAGTAGAATAAGTGCTTGCCTGGCAAGTACAAGGTCCTGAGTTCAGTGGCAAAAACAAAACAAAAGTTAGAATTCTACATATTCCCTAAAGTTTTTGAAATTTTGTAATTTTGTTGTTCCCTGAGATCCACAATCTTGAAACCATTTGAAAGAAGTTATGTAATTTCTTCATGTTTCAAGAAAAACCCAAATGTGGAAGCTTACTTCAAGAAACCAGAGGGATCAATGGTTGGAAGCAACACGCACCTGTGTTTTCATTATTATCTGAAGATAACACTTGCAAAAGTGCCCAGAAAGGGCATCTACAAGGTATGAACTATAGTGTGGGGTTTGAAATGAAAGCAGTGGTCTAGGTTCTAGCCCTGTGCTTTGAGCGAGATTTGTAGTTTAGGGAGAGCCCCTAAGTCACCTGCACTTCATTTCTCCAGCTACAAAGTGAGGAGGTGAACTGCATTAATTTCCAAGGCAGTTTCCTGCTTAGACATTATGGTGTTTTCATTGGAGACAGCATGGTTGTCAGTAGAAAGTTCAGGACTCTGAATACACTGCCTGTTTTATTATTATTTAAATTATTTATTTATGTCTTGCTATGCAGCTCAGCTTCTAGTGATCTTCCTGGCTCAACCTCCCCACAGCTGAGATTACGGGCACGCACCATCACGCCCAGTTTCCAGACCCAAACAGTTGATTCTAAGCTGACATGGTATGCAGTACCGGGGATTGAACCCAAGTCCTTGTGCTTCTGAAGCAGGCTCAGGGACTTCTGAGCTATCTCCCCAGCCACAGTCTGCCTGGTTTAGGCATTGACTCTGGTATTTACTGACCACAGGACTTTAGGTTAATTAGTTAATCTCTCTGTGCCTTATTTCTCATCAGCAAAACGGTGCTACCTACTTCCTGGGGGGCAAATCATGTAAAATTTGCCAAGCACTTAGCATATAGTCAAATATTTAACAAACCCTCACTAAATGCTAGCTACTTAAATGAAATATCTCGGGGCTGGGGAGATAGCTCCATGGCACACTGCCTGGCAAGTGCAAGGTCGTGAGTTCAAACCCCGGTCCTGCAAATAAATAAATAAATAAATAAATAAATAAATAAATAAATGAAATATCTCATTTGTCTATTGGGAATATTACTGCTCTGCATGAATTGGATTATGTAACAACTATAGACTGCTCTAAAAGGATGAGCGGTTCAGGAGACTGCCGAGAGGATTCCAAATCTGAAATATTAGTGGGCTGAGGGGTTGGTGGGGAGACAGCTCAGTAGAATAAATGTTTGCCTGGCAAACGAAAGGTCCTGAGTTCAATCCCTGGTACCACATGAAAACAAAACAAAACAAAAACAAATCTGAAATATTATAAGAAGTGCAGATACTTTTCAAGGCACTTGCATGTGTTATCTCATTTAGCCCTCACAGCATATCTCTGAGCTAACTAGAGACTCTCTTGGATCCTTGGCCATAGTCCAAACCAAAGCTCATTAAAAGCAATGCTCTATTTTTCCCTGCATTATTAACTGTCTCCTGTAAGCGCGGAGGGAAATAGATGGGAAGGGAGTAGGGGAGTGGATGGGGTGATGCGGGTGGGGATGGGTCACAGCTTGCAACAGCAGTGGCTTCCCCGGAGTCACAGATGCTGAGCCAGAGTGGATGTTGGCGCAAGGCAGGCAGTGCGAGCAGGGGAATACGGTCAGGGCGTGTGGAAGGCAAGCTGAGGGGAAGGGGGTGGACAGCTCTATTTACTTCTGCGGTCTAATGAAGCTTGTATGTACTTGTTATGCAAGTAGACCAGCCTATTTAGAGGGCTAGAGTTTGAGTGGACTGAGGGCGGCAGACTATTGATCTCAAAATAAAGAAAGCAAGTGA